>OZ023258.1:2276268-2511175 GCA_964007305.1 Netelia melanura
CAAACCGAAAATTAACATTCTCCCAGTCCGAACACGCCTTCGTTCTATGAATACCCGTACAATTTTCATCTATTCATGCAAAATAAAGTAATTCGCGAGGCGAAGAGAATCTTACGAAGTCTCGTGTTCACGAGACTCGACGTATCACGATTTTCAAAATTATCGCAACAAAACCAAGTTCCCAGGAGGAAACGATAAGAGACATTAAGTAAGTTGGAGCGAGCGAGCTATGTACGTGGGCCATCGACCGCGAGTGAGCGACGAGCTTAGCCGCGGAGGGAAGAGAAGTCAAGGGGTTTGGAGGAAGGGAAGAGGAAGATGCCGGAAGTTTTCCGAGAATTGTATTTTTATACCTTCTTACGGGGGTTAAAAATAGTCCATAGCCCATCTTGAAGATGAGAGGTGCAGTGGCTGCAGCAACAAGAGTATCGGGGAATCAACCGACTGAGCTCACTCCACATGCACTTCAACCCCCCTCCTCCTCTTTGTGACGCTCTTCTCTCCTCCCCTTCGCATATGACTATGCGCTCAAGTGCCGATAGAGGCGTTTGCGTCGTGCGTAAAACGCGTGTGACACGCACGAGCATGAGACAGAGACAAAGAGAAAAGGAGAGAAAAACCTGCCCCCCCCCCCTTCCCATGCAAGAGACGACTCTCCTCTCTCTCTCTATTTCTCTCGATGGTTGCACGAGCTCGTTAATCTCGAATAATAAAAGATGGCGAAACGCGTGGGAAGTCAAGTGTGGGGTTGACTAGCAAAAGCGTCTCTCTTCCTTCTTCATGACACGTGCTATCTCTCTCTCTCTCTCTCTCTCTCTCTCTCTCTCTCTCTCTCTCGCTCTCTCTCTCTCTCTCTCTGTCTCTCTCTCTCTCTCTCTCTCTATCTCTTAACTATGTATATACAGAGGAGAATCGTATTCATAGCTTCGAAACGACTTTACAAATATATAGAAGTACTAAAAACGTAGGAATATGTGGAGGGGGAGGGGGGGGGGGGGGAGGGGTAAATGCTTTGTAAAAAGTGCCATATCGCATAACGGGCCTTCTTCGTACGTAGGTCCATAGAAAGACAGGAGAATGAAAAGGACAACCATGAGAGACACAAGCTTGCGTCTGGCCATTTCTGGTCTCCCATTGAAACATCCTGAGACAAATTGGAGAAGTTCTTCTCGTAACTCTGTCTTTCGGTTCTCTCTGGCCACTTGATTCGTTGAGGAAAGAAAGAAGAGAACGAACATCGGACAATTGTGGGATCTCGCGTGTTCACTCGTTAATCATTTTTATTTTTTGTTCTGTTTTTGGTTTTATTTAAATAAAGAGAAATAGGAAATAATAATGTTTTTGTTTTTCCTGACGTTTCTATTATTGCTCGGTTAAATTCTCTTCCGTGATGTTTCTACAATGGCTATGAGTTAATTATAATCTGAATAATTTATCGAGTGAAAAAATAATAATAGAATCTCGATTTTTGTTTTTGCTGGAATTTTTACGTTGAACATTTTAATAACAATTTTGTTATCTTCGTTGATTTTGAAATAAGATAAATTTTCACTCGACGAGAATTCTTAACGAGAAAACTGGCTCATGAGTAACCGAGCAACAAACAATTTTCAAAGAAAACATAAAATTAGAAGACTTCGTAATGGCAAACATTCAGTAGTACGTTTATAATAGGCGTCTTAACGAAGCGTATGTTTTTGCGACCAGCGGACAGGACCGAGAAAGAACGAGAGAACCGTCTCTCTGATATCGTGATACGTGCCACTTAAAGACCGTTGTTACTCGTCCCATGGCCCTCTCTCTCCCTCTCTCTTGTACACATTTATTCTACACTGTGCCATATATACTCTCTCGTACGTAATCAGAACTTTAATTATCTTTTTATTCGCGCGAGACATTCTCCCTTGTTGTCTCAACAACTCATTTATATACATACACACGCGCACACACACTCACACACACACACACACACACACACACACACACACACACATATATATAATAATAATAATATAATATTATTATAATAATATTAATATAATATAATATTATATAATAATATAATGTTATTATAATAATATAATATTATAATATTATATAATCATATAATGTTATTATAATAATATAATGTTATTACAATAATATAATATTATAATATTATATAATAATATAATATTTTAATATTATAATAATATAATATTATTATAATAATATAATATTAATAGTATATTAATATTGTATTAATTTGGGAACGGGATGTGGCATAGTTGGTTAGGTGCTCGACTGTCACGGAGAGGGTCGAGGGTTCGAATCCCCTACCGGTAAAAAAAAATTATATTAATATTATAATAATATTAATATAATATTAAATTATTATAACAATATTAATATAATATTATAATTAATATGACAATATTAATATAATAATATTAATATAATATGATAATATATATATATATATATATGTGTGTGTGTATAAACTTGTATAACACGCAGCTGCGTATTTCGGTGAACTCGTCGGTGGTCGGTGAGGGCAGAGGAGTGAGAGAGAGAGCCAACCGACAGCTTCATTATACAAATGAAGACGCATGTGATGGGAGCCCTTTTTTCCTCGAGACAAGTATAGAGGGCACACGTCGCTGAAACAAACACCGGAGGATAGCTTCTTTTCCTAATGCGCGCTTCGTGACGAGTGCGAGTGAAAGGAAGGAGGGAGGGAGAGAGGGAATTCATTCTGACCGGACGCCCTCTCGAGGTTTGCACTTTTCCCTTTTCGGCACGAGGATGATGGCCTTCGCGCTTCGTTGCACGTCCCTCCGCTCAGATGTTTGTTTTCTTTTTTTTTATTCTTGTCTTCTTTTTTTTCGTTTTTTCTTTTTCTTTTCTAACTTAACGCAGTACACGAGGCGTTCCCCCGTTTTCTTTCCAAGACTTGACTTATGGGAACGTACTTAAATATTGTTTTTTTTTCTTCTGTCTCTCACTCTTCGCGTTTTTCTTCGCAAACTCGTTTCAATTCTAAATCACCGAGCGTGTAAATTAATGGGCGTATCGTTGATTTTTATGTAAAAATGTTAATTGTTTCTTTTGCTGTTGTTGTTGTTATTAAAGAAATACACAACATTGTGTTTGCTTTATAGATTTTTCTTATAATGAAATTTGTGAGAATTTTTTGTATGAAATTTTTTGTATGATTAGGACAGGTTTGTTTTTATTTTATGACGTTCCTCTCGATCGCGGCAAGATGGAAGAATTCATAGAAAAAAAATTCTCGTATCGTGATTATTAGTAAAAACGTTGGGTGTTAAAAAAAAACCTTTTTTTTTTCTTCTTTTTTCTTTTTTTCTGTTTCTTCTTCTTTCCTTAGCGGTCTCGAAGGATCAAAAGGGATAGGGATCAACCGTGAATCGCAAGAAAATTTTCTTTCTCCGGTAACGTTGGTGAACGAAGAAGAAGGAGGAGGAGGAGGAAATCTCTCGCTTCAAGTAGAAACGATTGTTTAATCAAGGCGGGCCCTCTCGTAACATCCTCCGTCTCGTATCTTGTTTACAGACATCAATTTCATGGTTGTACACTCGGGCGATAGGGAGCCCTCTCGAGCATTCCACAATCTCAACGTAACATCCCCTTTCTCGAGATAAACGTCTCGTTCGAGTTTATCTAACCAGAAATGGCTTATACCTCTTGGCCTCTCTCGTCGTTCGCTTCCTAAACGCCTTTCTTTCTTATCCTTAATTAACCGGTACTTCACGTTCACGGACCTCCCAAGGTCGATACCTCGTATACTTTCATCCTCGTACAGAAACTTATTTAACAATTCATTTTTTCAATACAACAATTGTAATTTCAATACAACAATTGTTACTATTAACAATTGTTAATATTTAATGTAGATATTGGGGCAGTTTTTTTGTATGCACAAATTCCAATGTACGTCGTCTTTTCTTCTTCGCCTTCTTATATTTTTCTTCTTCTCTTCTCATACACATCTCCCAGCTACTCCTGCGATAGTTTTATAAGTTTCTCTTCGGTGAGTTCCGAACCATCGAGAGCACAGAAAAAGCACATAGAAAAATTCCATCGCTATCGGTGGCAATCGAACCCCGGACCTCTGCAGTGTGAGTCGTGAACGCTATCACTACGCCACTGCCTCCCTTATATTTAATGGAGGAGGTCTAGTTGAAATTAAAAAAAAATCGATTTTCTTTCATTTTCTAAAAGTACAATATCTTACGAGTATTTCCCGGCTAATTGCATTTCAATCGGACCATTATTCGCCGAAATACATAACTTTGAAGGAAGCCGTGTTAGAGCCATACAAAGTAAGTAGGTAAAACTTTAAACTCGTTTATCTCGAAAGCATGTTTTCGAAGTCGGTGATCACTGTAACTCGAGCACGGCTTTACCGATCGGGTTGAAATTTATATCACTTGTTCTATATATAGTTGTCCTCCGGATGAACGAACGATTTTTTTTTTGAACAATTATTTTTTTTTTTATAGTAAAAAATGTAAGTGAAATTTTGGTCAAAACAACATTTTTGACTTTCAACGTCCGCCATTTTGTGAAAAATGGAAATTTTTCAAAACTCTTTGTTCAACCGGAGCATTATATCATTAACTAAAGATCCCTCCCCTGTTTTGTTGGTTTCAGATAATCCGTTGCAGCGCGGGAGTGATCACCGCAAAATCTGTTTTTTTTTGCAGCTTCTTCGGCAGTTGATATATAACGGCTTATTTTTAAATATATTTCTTGCAAAAAATTATAATGTTTACACTAAATATATACCTTTTATACGGAAGAACTTTTGTTATCAATTATTTTATCGTTTGGCAAAAAAAAAATCGCACAAAAGCCTTTTTTTACCTTTCCAACTAAAATTTGTTATATTAAATTACGATAAACTTATTGCTTTAATTTTTAATTGATAAATGAAGAATGTAAATAATAAAACAAAAAAATTAAACGAAAATTCCGGGAGGCAAATTTTTGAGAACGTTTTAGTACCGTCTTCTCGTCGCGTCCAAAGAACGCGTACAGTTTACGATCTTCATCATTTCCATCCATCTCTCGTAGCTCCCTTAAACAAAACTCGTAGCGAACTGCCATCAGCTAAAGAGAACGCGCGCGCCTATTACTTAGGAAGTAACGACCCGAGGGTATGCTTGAAAAAAGTGCACGCTGTCTTCCTTAACGTGTAGTACAATTTTGATGTGCTTGGGAACCGTCGTGGTCGTAACGCCACGTAGAACAAATAGCCGTAAAAAGTTTGGCGTGCATGATCCCCCTCCCTCTCTCCCGGTTCGCCCAGTAATTTCTCAGAGTTTCGGGTCGTGCGATAATGGAGAGAAAATTCTTTCGTGGATTACACCCCGAGACTAAAAGCGTCTCGTTACGATCCCAGGCAATACAAATATTTAGCCCGATCGTTAAAGCGAAACAGCCAAAATCGATTAAAATCGAGTAGATGCTTTTTCCCGCCAGAAATTCGTAAATCGTGCTGGCGCGGTACGATCGTGCGCATGCGCGAGTCCGAAGTTATGATTTGTTTGCTCAGCGCTAGCCCCACTCCGCCGCCCGGCGGGGCCAATAGTGGGAGACGCTCTGAAGTACGCAGGCGCGCGGCCAGTAGTGGGAGGCGCTCTCGAGCACGCAGGCGCGCGGAGTGGGGGACGCCCGCGCGAGAGTATAAGAGAGAGGAGGATGCACGACTCGCACCAGTGAGCGAAGCGACTCCAAGCCAACGTATTCATATATGTACACACACATACACACGTAGACAAAATCGGGCGATATAAATTACCGACGATCCTGGTTGTGTGGATTCCAGTGACGTGCGGTCATCGCCAATGGGGCTTGCCGGCTCTTTTCCTCTCTTCCACTATGTACACATTATCTTCCTCTCTCTCTCATCCCTTCGGACATCCCTTGAGTTTACACGCTCTCTCACCCCTTTCCTCTCGATACACACGATGCCACGAAACCTATACTTAGCGGGTAATCGCCGGCGATATACCATACTTATTAGTGGATATAATGATCGGAGCGCTCTCTGTCTGCGGCGGTGGCGAACCTTCCAACGAAAAATCTCCCTCGCTCTTTCTTCTTCTGCCCCGAGTCTCTCGAGACCAAGATCCGTTTCGGTGGGCCTACCGAGACTCGTTCGTCTTCGGGCTTTCGCTATTTCATTCTGTCTTTTTCCCCGCCAAAGGTTGAGAATGTAAAAGAGAGAGAGAGAGAGAGATGAGAGCAAAGTTTCATCTTTTACCCGTTGAGTTTCGAGACCTTCGTGATTCGTATATCATTATCTGCTTATCCCAGGCGTGTATGTGTGGCCTCTGAGAAATACGGCCACATGCACACTTTTCGGCCTCTCTCCTTGACGAAGTTGCGGGATACGAACCCCACACTTCCCTCGTCTCCCCCCCCCCTCCCCTTCTCTCTGCCCCCTTCCCCTCTCTTTCTTTCTTTGTCTTTCAGTTATATCTCGTACCCCTTTCTCCATCACGGATACGCGATATTAAACTCCTTCCCTCTTGAAACAAAGCATGTTTTGTTACGTATGTGTGTATTGGAGCGATATATCGACGAAGAAGTTTGCACGATTCTTCATCCTGGAGAGCACACGGACCCTCCTATCCAGCTCGATTGAATTCGTTCTTGACCCTGGAATGGTTAAAAAGCTGGGCGTTACCGAAGGGGCCATCCTCGGGATGACGAGCTATGCCCCACAATCTTGGACGATATTTTTCTTTGTCTTTTTGTCGGAAGGATTGCGAAATTTTTTTTTTTTTTTTTTTTTTTTTTTAATGTTGGTTCGAACGAATATTTTGATAATTCGTAAAAAGCTAGTGTTGTACAAGGAAATTGATGGGAAAAAAAGAAAAATGGGGAAAAAAAAAATTTGGAGATGCCGGGGATCGAACCCGGGGCCTTTCACATGCAAAGCGAACGCTCTACCACTGAGCTACATCCCCACACGTTATATCGTTGCTCGTTTTTCATTCAAGAATGACGGATGAGTTTTGTTTTTATGTTTTATTTGTTTTTTTTTTGTAAAGTAGTTAATACCATACGCGAATAATACGGACAAATACTCGACTCTTGAGTTTTACGATTGCTCATATCGCGATATGTCTATGTAGATAGAATGTAACAGAAACAAGTGGTACAAATATGCCGCGAAAGAAATACAACCCTTCGTTACGGAATCGTGAATATCGTGCAAAAGCATCGGAGTAGAGAAATTCTTGGGGAAAAAAATCTTACAAGTTTCTTCGGTGTGCACAATTTGCATTCTTCACTCTCTCTCTCACTCTCTCTTTTGTTCTCTCGCTTCTGAGATCGTTGCAAACATTCACAAGTCATTTCCGGTTAAATTTACGAAGAAACCTTTTTGATGTGTTCGTAATCAAATCTCTATCATCCTCGTAAATAAGCGAGGCGCACTTAAAATTCGCTTAAAATTTTTTATAATCAAAATAAACGCTTGTGTCTCAATGAGACCGGAACTGAAAATTATCGGAAATAATAATAATTCACAACTTTGTATGCGAAGCCGAAAATGAAATGGAATTTGAGTCAAATTTTAACATAGAATTGCAATATATTAATATAATTTAATAATAATAATAGTAAATTAGTTTGGTGCAGGGGTAAGAGTTCAGATTCGTAATGCGAAGGTCGGCGGTTCGAGACCTCGCGCGGGAATTTTTTTTTTTTTTTTTTAAATAATAATAACAAAATTCTATTTCATAATTCAACCCAAATTATTATTATATTTTCAATTTTACGGTACGTTACAAAATTTTCCGAAGCATCAAAAAATTCGCCATTGAACGAAGACCAAATATTGTTGCAAAAGTATCGTCCTCGAGCTTTATTTAAAATCTGGCCTTGGCGTAGATACGAAATGAA
Organism: Netelia melanura; assembly: GCA_964007305.1. NCBI lineage: Eukaryota > Metazoa > Arthropoda > Insecta > Hymenoptera > Ichneumonidae > Netelia > Netelia melanura. The sequence goes on from OZ023258.1 coordinate 2,284,186, forward strand.
AATTTCACAATATGAAAATAGGCTGGGAATTTCGAAATCCGCGCTTGTCGAGAAAATAAGTCGCCAAGGTTACCACAATTTAAGGGGCGAGAGGGGGGGGGGGATGAGTCGACCCTCCGCACTTCCGTTCGTGTTGCGAGCCTCTTGGCGCCATCCGGCTTGCATCGACGACGAAGGGCGAGGGTGAATATGACATTGACGTAAATTTTCCGTTATTGTAATAAAAAAAAAAAATTTTCCTTTTGTTTGCTATTTATTTTTATTCTTTTTTTTTATTATTAAAATTGAATTAGTGGAAGGTAACGTATCTACGTCCCAACAAGACCAGAATTAAAAATTATCGTTATAATAATAATAATAATTCACAATTTCTTAAGGCAAAACCAAAAATGCAGTAAAATTGGGATCAAATTAATAAATAGACTTGTAATTTATTAATAGTATTTGATACTAATAATAACAATATAATAACAAATTTTTTTTCATAATTAAACCAAAATGTTTATATATTGTTAATGTTCCAGTGTATTTTTATTTATTTTTTTTACTTCTTTTTTAAATTAAAATCGAATTAGTGAAACGTAACTCTACTCCCAATATCCGGATAAAGATAATTGAAATATTTTCTCGATATCCGCTGCCGTTTAATCGTAATTAGATAATCGACGGTTTTGGGCAAGACGTCACGTGACATACGCCCCAACGAGGCCAGAACTAAAAATTATCGTTGTAATAATAATAATAATAACTCACAATTTTTAATACAAACCTACAAATAAAATATTTGGGTTAAATTTCAAAACATTATAGTCTATTAATGTAATTAAACAATAATAATCTAATAATAGACTTTTATTTAATAATTTTACCAAAATTTGTTCACTTCTTTTTTAAATTAAAATCGAATTAGTGAAACGTAACTCTATTCCTAAAATCCGTATAAATACAATTGGAATAGTACTAAAGGGCTAAAAATTATCGTTATAATAATAATAATAATAATAATAATAATAATAATTCACAATTTTTAATGCAAAGCCAAAAATAAAATATATTTATATCAAATTAAAAAAAAGTGAATTATAGTCTATTAATGATATTAAACAATAATAATGTAATAATAGACTTTTATTTAACAATTTTATCAACATTTTTTCACTTATTTTTTTAAATTAAAATCGAATTAGTGAACCGTAACTCCAGTCCAAATGTCCGGATAAAGACAATTGAAACATTTTCTCGATATCCGTTGCCGTCTAATCGTAATTAGATAATCGACGTTTTTGGTCAAGAGGTCACGTGACATACGCCCCAACGAGACCAGAACTAAAAATTATCGTTATAATAATAATAATAACTCAAAATGTTTAATGCAAACCCACAAATGAAATAAAAATTGGGTCAAATTTCAAAATACAATTATAGTCTATTTCTGTTATTAAACAATAATAATGTAATAATAAACTTTTATTTCATAATTTTACCAACAATTTTTTTTCATGATTAAACCAAAAGTTTGATATATTGTTAATGTTCCAGTGTATTTTTATTTATTTATTTATTTATTTTTTTCAAATTAAAATCGAATTAGTGAAACGTAACTCAAGTCCTAATTTCCGGATAAAGACAATTGAAATAGTTCCTCGATATCCGCTGCCGTCTAATCGTAATTAGATAATCGACGTTTTTGGGCAAGACGTCACGTGACATGCGGGCCATCGCGACGTGTATTATTACGTAGACGCGCTTTACGAGAACGGATTAGAATCGAACAGCTGCTAATTGAGGAGAACCTCGTTAAGGCGTATCCCCGTGACTAATTGCCAAATGTAATTTTACTGCCGAGGTCAAAAGCCCCTCGTCGCTTTCTAGACGTGTTTAAGGTTCGACGAAAAAGAGAGTGAAGAGAAGAAAAAAAAAATGAAAAAAAAAAAAAAAAAGAATAATAACGTTTAACCGCAAATTGTGCGATCTCTCGACGCTCGCGGCAAACGCTTCGTCTTCCGGGGTCGAATTTCTTTTTTCTAAACGATCTTGCGTGCGCCTGGGACTTTTTTTTCGTTCAGACGCGTCTCGTACAATTTTTTTTTTTTTTGTTTTTTTTTTGACTCGACTCTCCTCGACCCCGACAACGTTCGAGCGTCTCGAGGAATTACCTCGATGGATCGCAAGGGGAATTCTTCTTTCTAGGAACTTTTACAAGAGTCGTCTGGAAGAAAAAAATGTTTAAATAATTTTACAAATTTTTTTACTTCTTTGGAATTGAAAATTTTCCGATGAATTTTTGTTTATAAACATATTTTATTTTATTTCAAGTTGAGTTTTTTACAAAAAGGTTCGATCGAATTTAATTTAACTGTGGAAATGAGAGATTCGATTTTTCCAAAATTAAAAAAAATACATTTTATAATTTTTTTCCTCCTGTAAAATTTTTCCACGAATTTTCTTTAATTCTTTTTTACAAAAATATGTTATTCTCTTTCGAATTCAATTTGTTAAGAAAAAAAAACATTCGATCAATCGTTTTGATTGTATTTAATTTGTCTAAATAAAAAATTCAATTTTTCCAAAAGCAAAAAAAATACATTTTATAATTTTTTTCCTCCTGTAAAATTTTTCCACGAATTTTATTTAATTGTTTTTTTACAAAAATATTTTATTCTCTTTCAAATTCAATTTGTTAAGAAAAAAAAAAAACGTTCGATCAATCGTTTTGATTGAATTTAATTTGTCTAAATAAAAGATTGAATTTTTCCAAAATTAAAGAAAATACATTTTATAATTTTATTCCTGTTGTAAAATTTTTCGACGAATTTTCTTTAATTGTTTTTTACAAAAATATGTTATTCTCTTTCGAATTCAATTTTTTAAGAAAAAAAAACATTTGATCAATCGTTTTGATTGAATTTAATTTGTCTAAATAAAAAATTCAATTTTTCCAAAATTAAAAAAAATACATTTTATTATTTTGTTCCTGTTGTAAAATTTTTCGACGAATTTTCTTTAATTCTTTTTTTACAAAAATATTGTATTCTCTTTTAAATTCAATTCTTTAAAAAAAAAACCCTCGATCAATCGTTTTCATTGAATTTAATTTAATTGTCCAAATAAACGATTAAATTTTTCCAAATTAAAAAAAAATCTTATTTTTTTTCTCGCCGACAAATTTTTCGCGACGTATTTTTATTTTTTGTCGCGTCTCGACACGAAGAATCGTCTGGACTCGACCCTTCCAAAACATAAAAAAAAAAAAACAAAAACAAAAAACTAAAAACACCGGAATTTCTCTAAATGTCTCGGTCCAGGCCGAACAACACCTTTTGTCCTGTTTGACCCTTATTGGACGTTTGCCAAGCTGTCACGGTAGATCAGCGGATCCAAGCGGCGTTTCTCGTTGAACGAGGCGGCACTCTCGCTTCGCCCGTACATAGAAGAAGAATCGTGGCGCCTAAACGCATTTTGCGGCTAGAGTACGCTCGAGAATTTCCAAGAGAGAGAAAGGAAAAAAAAAAGAAAGTTTTCTTATTTTGTTTCGTCTCCCACGGAGAAAAGTCTCCCTCCCCCTCTCTTTCTCTCTCTCTTTCTCCCCCCCCCCCCCCATCTCTCTATCTCTCTCCCTCTCTTTCTCTCTCTTAAGAGAGAAAATCCAGGAATAATTGGACAAATGCTTCGCTGGATAGCTCGAGCGTCGCGCAAAAGTAACCCTCGCGTAGCGATTTAACAGCGCCGCCTGGCGTCGCGCCAATAACACCGTCGGCTCTCTCGATACACCAAATTTTAGCCACCGAGTCGTCTCGAGACGAGAGCATGTACCACGTTTGCTAAATTCTCTCTGTCTAACTCGTTAAACTTGTAGACGAAAAAAAGAACAAAAAAAAAACAGGGAACACCTTCGATAATAATTCCGGGCTTAACAAGGTTACGGTTTTGATTTATAAATAAACAGGGTCATCGATCGGTCGGCCAATTATTTCTTCGATTGCAAAAAAAAATTTAAAAAAAAAACTCGATCGAAAAAAAAATCGAACGATTGCAATTAAAACGGATTTATCGAATCGCGACGATAACAAATTTAAAGGGTTTGTTTGTTTTTTTTACTTTTTCAATCGTTATACTCGGATTTTTGCAATTTATTTTTTATCCGGTGGATAAAAAAATTTTTTTGATAACAAAAAATTGTCAAACGCGATTTTAATTAAATTAACTCGGATCGAGAATTATTGGATCTTGAGTAAAAAATATTAAGAGTTACTCGTGGTTCTTTTTTTTTGGTTGTTTAGATGAAGTTTAAGTTTAACGATTTATCTCTCTTCTGATAAAAATATCGAGGATGGAAAAAATAAAAATCGACGTTGGTGATTAAAATTACTCGGTCGCGATTTATCGGTTTTAAGTTATAAATACAGAAATACATATTTTTTTTTCCTTCGACGACGTACTGACGTTTTTAATAATCAATTTTGACTCGCGACTAAAAATATCGGAGATTAAAAGATCAATGAATTGTAAATTGGGCTAAAAATGATTCGTACGTTTCGCTCTATTTTTCATTAATTATAACGAGATCGTTATTTTCTGGTCGCTGATTTGTTTGATTGATAAAGAAAATATGATTAATAAATATTGTAAATATTAATCAACAAATGAAAATGGCTTATAAAATATTTAAGTTTATAAAAGTTTATATTTTATAAATGTAGATATAAAATTATAGCAAATTTATTTGTTTATTTTAAAATTGTAACAAATTTAATTATTTGTTGTAAAATTATAACAATTCAAGTTATTTGTTGTAAAATATAAGAAATTTATTTATTTGTTGTAAAATTATAAGCAAATTTATTTATTGGTTGTAAAATTATAATAAATTTATTTATTTGTTGTAAAATTGTAACAAATTTATTTATTTGTTGTAAAAGTATAACAAATTTATGAATTTGTTGTAAAATTATAACAAATTTAATTATTTGTTACAAAATTATAACAATTCAATTTATTTGTTGTAAAATTATAACAAATTTATTAATATGCAAAATTGTAACAAATTTAATTATTTGTTACAAAATTATAACAATTCAACTTATTTGTTGTAAAATTATAACTAATTAATTAATTTGTTGTAAAATTATAGCAAATTTATTGATTGTAAAATTATAACAAATTGTTTCATTTGTTGCAAAATTAAAACAAATTGTTTCATTTGTTGTAAAATTATAACAAATTGATTAATTTCTTATAAGATTATAACAATTTTTTAAATTTATTATACCTAACATTATAACAATAATAAAAATTTGTTACAACATAAAATTATAACGATACAACAAAATTTCTTCCCAACGTGAAAAGAATACTAGCACAAATAATTCCTGCAAATAAACTCGAGTCAAGGATCAAGAGTTACAAAAGTTTCTCGAGTTTATTTTACCAACGATAAAGCCCTATGATATATATCGCGTTCTTACTACGAGCTAACGTTTAATGGTAAAAGCCCGAGTGCAAACACACTTCCTATTTGTGTTCACGAGCGAGTAATACAAACAATGCGTTATAACGCTCGCGTTAAGTACTCGACGCAGCTCATAGCGTAGCCAAGTATCGTTACACACTGAATTACACTTCAGCCTCTCTCTCTTGAGTCGAATAATGAAAAAAAAACCTATAAGAGGGGATTGGAGAGAAATTTCTCTCGGCGAAGGGTCGAATTACATCGCTCGCACAAATTGCTCGCTGAAATTACATTGTTCACTCTCGACCTTCCCAGCAATATTTATTTTATTCCTTCATTTTTTTATTTCGATTTTATCAAAATTCCAATCGATTTTTTACGATTAATTATTATTTTCTCCTTCTCTCGTCGCACACATTTGCAGCAAACCACCCTAATGGACCAACAGTTTTTCTTACCAGTGAAAAATAGAGAAAAAAAAATTTGAAAAAAATGTTGTTCTCTGCGGGAATCGAACCCGGGTCCTCTGCGTGGGAGTCGCGAACGCTACTTACTAGGCTACCGCCTCTCTCGATTTTTTTTCGATTAGTTATGTTTTTATATATATCATATTAAAATAATAATAATAATAATAATAATAACTAAAAGTAAAATAAACAAATAGCACATTTTTGTCGCAGAATAAAAATTCCTTTTCGAATTTCTGGAACGAGGAAATTTTTTTTTTCGTAATTGGATAAAGGGAAAGGTGAAAACGACAGATAGAGGGACATTTACAAATTCCAGGATGCATCGACAAAAATTTAAAAAAAACGAGGGGTATTTGAAGTGACTGGGACACCTGATATCCACCATTGACCATACGAGGGGTCGTGCTCTTCTCGGTGAAAAAAAAAGTCTCTCGTTCCACTTCATTCTCCCCATGGAGGAAATTGTCCACGCGTTACCGAGACGGTCACCTGCCACTGTGTATTCTCGATCTCTCGTACCACTCGGTACGTTGTAACTCAAGATCCTCGTGACACACACGAGTGGACGGTGCATCGAAACCGTTTACGGGACATCGAGTTACTTATTTTTTTTCCCCCAGGTTCCACTTAGGTGGAACTTAGTTACTTAGTTACCTTAGGTGGTAATTATTTACCAATAAATTTGACGTTTATGGGCGATTACGTAGGAATTAATTAGTAATAAAATATTTTCGATGTTTAATTTAAAAAAAACTTAATTATTTAAACATTTTTTGCTTTACCACGTTGAATGCACCAGTTCTCGGCGGATCACTGAAGTTAAGCAGCATTGGGCGCGGTCAGTACTTGGATGGGTGACCGCTTGGGAACACCGCGTGCCATTCGCTTTTTTTTAAGATTCGAATATTTTTATGACTAAAATTTAAAAAAAATTTAACTAAATTGTCTCTGTATATTCGCAATCTCTCTTACTAGTTGGGACGTTGTAATTCAATTTTTATGTTACTTAATTTTTATTGTTTGTTCGTTCAAATTCCCAAATTTTCTAAATTTATTTTCAAACAATCAATGAACAAACAAAAGAAAAAAAATTTTTGATTGTCAAATTTTGAAAATTTATTTTCAATGTTTGAAAATAAATATATATTTGTAACATATTTAAATATATATTAATAAGTAAATATATACAAATATATATTTGAAATATATTTCAATGTTTGAAAATAAAAAAATGCTCAAAATTTGAAATTTTTTGAATGTTTATTTTCAAACAATTGACAAACAAACAAACAAAAAATTTTCAAAAATTTTCAAAATTTATTTTCAATGTCTGAAAATAAATATATATTTGCAATATATAAAAATAAATATATATAAATATATATATTTGAAATATATTTCAATATTTGAAAACAAACAAATTCTCAAAATTTCAAAATTTTTGAAAACTTATTTTCAAACAATTAACGAACAAACGAAAAAAAAATTAAGTAATATGAAAATTGAATCATAAAAAATCCTGTCAACCAAAAAGCCAACAAGTCTATCCAAACCGATTCGACAATTTTCATACAAAGTCTCCAATTAATATTAATTTCCTTCTAACAAAAACGTTTTGATGCCAGGACTAAAAAAAAAGGGGGGGGGGGGGGGGGGTGGAAGTTGGGGTTTCGACCCCAATCGTCTAGGGCCCACATAGCAGCGTGTTATTACATTATGTAGCTATAAAATAACAAGTGAGCTTGGGAGTGAGCAACGACGTGGCAAGGCTGTAGAATGGAAGGGATGGAAAAGGGAGGGGGGGGGGGGGGGATGAGGGCGACCAAGCGAGAACGCGGTTTCACTCGATGCGACATAACAACCTGGTACACGCGCCTGTTACCGCCAACAGCAGAACAGACCGCGCACCGCAAGCGATCGTCGAGTGGCGGTCTCTCTTGTCCCAAGCAGAACAAGAGAGGGTGAGAATTTCTGGCATATGGCGCGACACGTGCACGGCAAAACCACCCTTCTCACTCTCTCTCTCTGTCGTAGTTCCCTCGCAAGTACCAGAGGGCGTTGGAGATGTAAAGGGCCGAGATGAACCAACGTGACCGAGTTCAAGCGAGCGTGTGGCGTGCGGTATTAGTGGGGTACAGAGAGACAGAGAAAGCGAGAAGGAGGAAAGGGGGTGGGGCTGTGGAGGAGGGCGGAAGGGAGCGGGAGAGAGAGAGAGGGATGGGGGTGAAGGACCATAAGCCCGGCGAGAGAGAACCGCAGCACGCGCCCTCAGCCTCCCTCCACCCCCCCCCCCCCCCCTCCTCTTTCTCGTTAATTAATTATCCCAGTGTGCACAGGGCCAATTAAACCGAACGTTGGAACGTTACGGAATTGCCAAGAGGTTCGTATACGTGGAATCACGCGGGGCCCACGCTGTTATCGAACCTAAATTACGATTGATTTAGTGTTACAGCTTGATCAATAGACAGACCTAATGCGTTGTGCCTTCGTTTATGTATATGTATATTCCTAATGGATGATATATATATGTGTGTGTGTGTGGGTGGGTGTGTGTGTGCCAGCAATTGGTGGAGAACTTGCATTCACGGATTAGATTCTGTTTGTAACCCTCGAATTAACAGTTATGCGATGTAATGTGCATTAGTATTGGATTATTCGAGGGATAATTAATATCGACGATGGTAACAATGTTAATTATAATTTTCGTGACGATAATAATGAGAAAACGGTTATCATTGCTATTATTGTTATTATTCTTATTATTATTATTATTGTTCTTACTATTATTATTATTATTGTGTATTATTATTTTTCTTACTATTATTATTATTGTGTATTATTATTTTTCTTACTATTATTATTATTGTGTATTATTATTGTTATTATTATTATTTAATAATTAGAGAAATTATTATTTAATTAAATTTATTATTATTTAACAATTAGAGAAAATATTCTATTATTATTTAACAACTGGAGAAAATATTCTATTGTTATTTAACAATTGGAGAAAATATTCTATTGTTATTTAACAATTGGAGAAAATATTCTATTGTTATTTAACAATTGGAAAAAATATTCTATTGTTATTTAACAATTAAATTAAATTATAATTTCTCCAATAACAATTTTATTAAATTTTTCGATTATGGAAGAAAAAAAAACAAAATATTATTCTTCGAAAAAATCAAGAGTTAGTATGATTGAAAAAAAAGAATTAATAAATTGAATTTTTATGGAATGATTATAACGATAATAATAATGATAATAATAATAATAATAGGGTGGAAAGGATTGCTCAGGAATAGTAAATCGAAAAAAAGCCCTCTGTCAGCATTCTTTCCTCTTCGCCCTGTCTCTCGTCTTGCGTTTTCTCTTCGCTCTCGTCGTTCGACTTCGAACGCGATGGACTTTTTTGCAAATGCACATGTTCCTCCCGCCCCCCCCCCCCTTCTGTCTCTCTCCCTCACTCTCTCTCTCTCTCTCTCCGCCTGTCTCTCGCTCTCACACACACACACACACACACACACACACACACACACACACACACACACACACACTGAAATATTCGTCTCGTCTCTGTCGAAGTGGAAAACTCGTTTCCGCCATTGGGAAGCGAGAACCTTATGCCATTGCGTTCCCTTTTTCGGTACGTTGTTACAAACGAGACGAGAAGATATTTTCTTCCATCGCTATAATTCAATTTCTAATATTACAATTTTATATATATATAAAAAAAAAAAAAGAAGAAACCATGATCGAAATTAATCGCGAAATTAATTAATAAAAAGTTAATCGCTATTCAATCGATTGACAAAAATTATTTTCATCCGCTAAGAAATTAATTTCTTCAATTTCGTTTGATTAACGAACTTCGATATAAAAAACACACTCACAATATTGAAAAAAAACGTTAACATTCATTTCTACGTAGAGCGATATAGATAGGGGAGAGTTGATGAACGCGGGAGAAAACAGTTTCGATCTGTGTGTGTGTGTGTGTGTATGTGTGCGTGTGTGTGCTGTACCCGTTCGAAAGGTTCTCGAGATGCGCCACCGTGTGTAGGTATATAAAAACTAACCGTTCCCTGCGTGCCTCTCCTTCTTAAGTGGATAAGCCCGTTGTTTTTTTTACCCCGTTCCGGCACATCAATGACGTCGAAGGTCGATTCGTCGATTCTCATATATATATATTTAATATGTATATATAATATTATATTATATTATATTATATTATATTATATCATATTATATCATATTATATCATATTATATCATATTATATCATATTATATCATATTATATCATATTATATCATATTATATCATATTATATCATATTATATCATATTATATCATATTATATCATATTATATCATATTATATCATATTATATCATATTATATCATATTATATCATATTATATCATATTATATCATATTATATCATATTATATCATATTATATCATATTATATATTATATTATATCATATTATATCGTATCATATATATTATATCATATTATATCATATTATATTATATTATATTATATGATATAATATAACATATTATATCATATTATATCATATTTTATTATATTATATTTTATTATATTATATTATATTATATCATATGATGTTATATCATATTATATTATATCATATTATATCATACAATATTGTAAGAGGTCGTGGTATAACGGTAGTGTACGCGACTCATACGGAGAGGGTCCCGGGTTCGAATCCCGTCGGCATTCATAAATTATATATCATATAATATTGTAATATATCATATTATATCATAGTTTATCACATTATAATATAATATATTACATTATATTATAATTTATATAATATATATATATGTATATATACATCCATATATATAGATGGCTATAGAGCCCGACCATCGCCTCGGGCTCGCAGCACGTTAATTGGCACCTTTTATCGTCGGCGCCCGTTGCGTAAGGAGAGACGACGGTAGCCTTACAAGCGTTACAACTGGAGAACTAATTAACCATTAGACGTTTTCGAACGATCCGTTGATCGTCCTCCATCGCGGCCAGGGTCGGCAGGGGGAAGGAGACAAGGGGAAAAAAGAGCAAAGAGACACGAAGCTTTCTTTTTTTAGTCGCTTCTCTTCTATTTCTCAACCCCCTTCACCCTTACAGTTCGCCTTTCTCTGGAGCGTCTGTTTCTGTCTCTCTCTCTCTCTCTCTCTCTCTCTCTCTCTCTCTCTCGGAGTTCCCTAAAAGAAGGGAGTTTATGTTTTCGTCTCTCGGGAGGGGAATCCCCTTCGTTTAAACGTCCGCGTTTTGAGGTTTCGCACGATGGGAAAAGAACGACGTTGAATGAAGCGAGAATTTCATTGTCTCGAATCGTTTATTGACGAAAAAAAATAAAACAAGACGAAACGACAAAACGGGAAATTGTGATCTTTTTTTATTTTATTTTTTTTTCGCTGGATTGTTTTTTTTCGTTTTTGTTCGTCAACGAACGACTCGAGACAATGAAGTGTCGAACAAACGGTCTTCACACTCTCTCTCTCTCTCTCTTTCTCTCTCTCTCTTTCTCTCTTTTTCTGGAGTGCATGCGTGTGTGATAAAACTGTTTGTTTTGTCTCCTCATTGTTTTCTTATTTGACGAAGGAAAGCGATTAATTAAAACGAACCGAGTGCGCTTCGTGTCTGTCGACGATGATTTTTTTTTTCGTTCTTTCTTTGTTATTTATTTATTTATTTTTATTTTTTTTGTAGAAGAATTGAACATGGTCGTGTATAAATAAGCACGGGGAGCGTGGGCGCGCGAGGAATTAAATTGCGAGGCCGGTGTATTGTGCGAGTAAGAGAAACCGAGAAAGAGAGAGAGAGAGAGAGAGAGAGACTTGATGAGGCACATACGACGGAATTACGTTCTGCTTCTTCTTCGCTAACTCTCGTCGCGGATTCTTCGCCACGATGAATCTTGGGAAAATTGGGACTTCCGGTTCTCGATTTAGCTCCACCCACACCAAGAAAATCCCTATATTCATTTTTCCACTTTATTTTTCCATTTGCCTCTCTTATCAATTCAATCCAAAATAATTATCCATTAATTGCAACAATTATCGTTAATTGTTCCAATTAATGGATAATTATAATTGCCACAACCTCATTGATATTATCAATATCGTAACTCGTAATGCTCGTAAGAAATATTCGAAATAATAATCATAATAAAAGTGAATAAAAAATGAAAAAATGAAATCTTTAATAACTCTTTCTCATTCCCTTATCGAGACGTATATTGCCGTGACGCCGCGCAATGTACGGCAAAACTTCGCGGCCACCAACGAAGTGATATCGTGCTCTCGAAGAACCGAAGTGCATCAACCGGACACGCCTTCGAGAAATATATTGCATATATATATATACATCTCTCTCTCTCCATCTCTCTCTCATATATACAGGGTGAATTTCATAAGGTGTAACAGGCTTTGTTTTAAGGTAGATGGGATCATTACGAACAAAAATTGTAAATATACATTGGGGATATTTTTAATAGTTTACGAGATATCAATGTTTAAAGTTGGTCCAATCAGAGCGCTCCCAGTAACGTTGGAGCCGCCCACTCCCGCTCAAGTTATAGAGATAGCACAGTGTAGGGCGTTACATTTGGGGTTGCAGAATTCAGAGCAGTCAATTTTATTTATTATATTTTATTACGCAGTCATTTTTATTTCTCGGGCATTGACTGCTATTTTGCCGAGCGCGTCGAGAAGCGTTGGGACCGCCCACTCCTCGCCCTAGCAGCCATGAATCGAGCGCTGTTTCGCATAGAGCTCGTTAAAATTTTTTTTTTTTTGTGACAGTTTTTTATTTAATCTTTTTTTAATGAAGTTAAATACAATTTTATTTTAAGAATATTTATTCGAATGAAAACTACGTCATTTATAATTATATTTAAATTAATTTTATCGAAATAAAATGTAATTAATAATAATCAAAGATTTGTTGTTTAATTAAATTATCGCAGAATTTATCATTCATTTTATTTCAATATAATTTGTTCGTATGAAAATTATTTTATTTAAATTCAATTCAATTTTATCGAAATAAAATTAACATAAAATGTTATTTACGTTACGAGTAACTTTTTCAATTTTTCAGAAACAATATTTTCGATCAAATAAAATTCGCTGATTAAAACATTTCGTCAATTCCCAATTAATTGAAACAAACCAAAAAAGACGGAATTGTATAAATAATATAAATTACAAAGAAAAGACTAACGAGCAGACAAATACGTTAAATACCATTACATACAAGATTGATCGATGCGCCTTGATTTATTTTCAAAGCGAAACGATGTTAATCATTAAAAATAAAAAAGCATAAATTGACTGCTCTGAATTTTGAAACCCAAAATGTAACGTCCTACACTGTGCTATCTCTACGGCTAGGGCGGATAGTGGGCGGCGCCAACGCTTCTCCGCGCGCTCTGATTGGACCAACTTTAAACATTTATATCTCGTAAACTATTAAAAATATCACCAATGTATATTTGCAACTTTTGTTTGTAATGATCCCATCTATCTTAAAATAAAGTTTGAGACACCTTATGAAACTCACCCTGTATATAGATATATAATCGTATCTTAAAAGGGAATACATTGTAAAAGGTTTCGTTCGTACGTTCATACAGACAAATGTATATAATTATATGTGTGTGTGTGTGTGTGTGTGTGTGAGCGGTATCAATAATATTACACGGCAGTTAGAAAACAGGTCGGGGCAACCTTGCCCACTTCCGTCGATGGGTGAGATACGAGCGTTGCTGATTTAAAAAATTGTTTTTTTTTATTATTATTATTTTCTTCCTTTTTTTTATTGTTATTTACTTATCATTATTTATTTATCTCTCCTCGTTCTCGAGTCGCGCGAGTCGTACGTATAAAAATTATAAGCCTCGAAACCCTTTTTAATTTACTTCGCGGGAGGCGGTGAGAGACGGTGGGAAAGAGAAAGAGAGAGAGAGAGAGGGTGGGGGCGTCTGCGAGACAGCAAGGTTGAGCAGGAGGGTGAGAGGAGTGGGGGGAGGGGGGCATGAGGAAAAGGAAGGCGTATTATATACCGCACGCGCGTTTATATTTGCCCAACAATAAAACATGAAGGATTATAGGGCGGGTTCCCTCTCTCTCTCTCTCTCTCTCTCTTTTCTCTTTTTCATTCTCTCTCTCTCTGTTTCACTCTCTCACTCTTCTCTCGAACAATAAAACCCTCCGAAACGATAAACGATTCCGCGAGGCGGGCCGCTCGCAAAAGTCCACTCGCATACGAATGCGCGCGGGACGAGTCGGTAAAATAAAATAGCAAAAAAAAAAAAAAAGAAAAAAAAATTAAAATAAAAAAAATGTTCGCGGCTCACGCGCTCGCGACGAGACTCTCAATTTTTCGCGTCCTTTCGCGCGGGGAACGCGTGGCACGTATCCCTCGCCCCCTCTACCCCCTCTTCTCTCCTCTCTTGACGACGGTCCCTTTTACCACGTGAGTCATACGTGGGACGGTACCGAGAGCATCGATGAGAATACGAATTAAAGTTCACATCGGAGAATTCGTTTTCGTCGTGACTTGAAATTACGATTGCAATTCTTTTTGAAAAATTAAAAAAAAAAACGGATTTTCAGTAATTTCTTTTTTTAATGAATTTTTTCTTTGCTTTGGATATAATGATGCATGGCTGGTCATGACATGTATCGTTATAAATCGAGCTTAGAATTAACTTCTTATTTGCCATTTGACACTTTTTTATTTCTTACAATTAATTATACATCGATAGTTATCGGGCCGGATCGTTGTATGTGCAAATTCCCAATGTACAGGCGTCTTTTGCCCTTTTTCCATTTTCCATTTTTCTTCTTTTTTTCCTCTTACAAACATTTTCCCAGCAACCACTCCGATGGATTTTTCATGACAGTTTTTCTTCGGTGGGTTTTTCCGAATCACCGAAAGCACAGAAAAAATTCATCGATGTCTGCGGGATTCGAACCCGGGACCTCCTGCGTATGAGTCGCGAACGCTACCACTATGCCACGGGCTCTTACCTTATAACAATACTTTACAAAAGTCTTCATAAAGAAAATCCGAAGCTCGACATTTTCCCAATACAATTCGACCTTCAAACTGTCACTCGATGCCTTAAATTATCTTCAACGTTTTCTTCTAACAATTCCAAAAAAAAATTTGAAAAATCTTCGATCGAAGAAAAAAAAATCGATAAAAAATAGGCTTCACACGTTTTTTTTCCACGACGAATTGTTCGAGATTCCCGCGAGATGGGAGGAAGACGAACACGTCGTGTTACAGAGAATCTCATCATCGAATACCACAAATGGGATATGATAAAAGAAGCAGAAACAGGATTCCGATAAAAAAAAAAGAAAATAAAAAGAAAAAGAAAAAAAATTGTATCTCACAATTTATACGGGAAACTGAGAGTAAACGAGCTCGTCGCGAACGTTCCAGTATTCTCGAAGATCGCCGATGCCTATTATCGTTGGATTCTCCACGTTGCTGGGAATCTCTGTGTCTCTCCCTCCCTCTCTTTCTCCCAACACCCCCCCCCCCCCTCCTCTTTTACATTAGACCTTCGACGCATTTTTTCTTTTTTTTTTATTCGTCGTAACTCGAACACAACGATAATACATCGACGACGCGTTTTACCTTAAATTGCAAACGAGGCGAATTTTTATGAACTCGTAAAAATAATAACAAAAATAAAAACGAACGAGAATTATTTTGACTATATTAATTCATCCCCGCACAGCCAACTCCATTAGAATTATCCTGGGAAACAACAATCAAAAAAAGAAAATAAAAAAAAGAATTTTTTTAATTCACCAAATGTTATCAAAAATATTTAGGGAAATATTTTTCAATCGTCCGAACGACAAGATGGAAACTCGTGTGACCGCAAATCGAATTGGCACGAGTAAAAAGAGAAAAAAACGTAACGAGATGAAAAATAAAAATTAAAAGATGAAACGAGTATTAGTCGTTCGGGAAAATGGGGGGGGGGGGGGGGGGGGGTGTAACGAAGAATTAATTATTTTGCGACGAGAAGAGTTTTCGTCTCGACGAGAATCGCTCGAGGGGCGTTATCAGTGAGAATCGCGCATTGTTTGTTCGAGACGCGAGGAAGAACAATGTGGTAGTTGGGGAAGGGCGAGGCAGAGGGGTTGGGGGTTGATTATGAGATTTCTCTGGGTGTGAATAGGCGACACTAGTGCCCTCTCCATTTGCGCTTTTCTGACTCGCAGTCGGGGGAGAGAGAGAGAGATTGATTAATTGATTGATTGATTGGTGTAATTATACCCGAGCAAGCTATGTGATAAATAAAGAAATTTTACAGTTTTCGAAAATTTACAAATTACAAATTTGCAAATTTACAAATTCACAAATTTACAAATTTACAAATGTATAAATTAACAAATTTACAAAATTTACAAATTTACAAATTTATAAATTAACAAATTTACAAATTTATAAATTTATAAATTTACAAATTTACAAATTAACAAATTTACAAATTTATAAATTTATAAATTCACACATTTACAAATTTACAAATTTATAAATTTACAAATTAACAAATTTACAAATTTATAAATTAACAAATTTACAAATTTTCAAATTTATAAATTAACAAATTTACAAATTTTCAAATTTATAAATTCACAAATTTACAAATTTACAAATTTTCAAATTTATAAATTTGTGAATATATCATTAATACAAATTTTACAAATTTATTTAAAGAAAGAGAGAAAGAGTGAGAGAGAGAGAGAGGGAGAGGAAACCGATAGTAAAACGTTTCTTGAATCACGCGTCGGTAATGCGCATGCGTCGTGGATCGATCGCTCGTTCATCGCGCCCTTCGATCGCGCCGACGCCTTCGCCGCCGCACGCATGATTCGATCGCCTCGATCCGTCGGTCGGCTCTTGTCGACTTGGCAAAAGAATTCTTTTTTTTTCGTCTTGCCTCTTCTTAGATATCCATAATCCTCGGCATTGGCAAAACGAATTACTTCCTAAGATCTTTGAATGTGCCGCAAGATTTTTTTTTTTATTCCTCGAACGATCGGATCAATTTTTCCTTCGAAATATTTTTATGATACAAGAAATCGAGAATATTTAATAAAATTTCTAAAAACGGGTCGAATTAAAAAAATTTATCAAATTTCAAAAATTTATCCAATTTATTAAATCGTCGATCGTATCAAATTTAATAAATCGTTGTTAAATTATTTCGATTTATAATAATTCTTCTTAAAATTAATAATAAAAATTATGAAAATTGTCAAAACTGTTTCTACTTTTTGAGTTACGACAGTTATGCGATAATGACGTACAAATAAAAACAAAATGAATCTATTAACAAGTACTTGGCGAAAAATATCTAAATAATAGTTATTCGAGGAGCTTATTAGCACGCCAATCACCATTAGGTAATTGCATAACACATCATACACAAACGCCCAGCACACTCCAGCTACATATACCTACATCCATTCATACATACATTATATATATACAGGGTGAATTTCATAAGATGTCACAGACTTTATTTTAAGGTAGATGGGATCATTACAAACAAAAGTGGCAAATATACATTGGGGATATTTTTAATAGTTTACGAGATATAAATTTTTTAAGTTCGTCCAATCAGAGTGCACCGAGAAGCTTTGGAGCCGCCCACTCCCAGCTCTAACAGCCAATGCCCGAGAAATAAAAATAGCTGCGCAATAATATAATAAATAAAATTGACTGCTCTGAATTTCGCAACCCCAAATGTAACGCCCTACACTGTGCTATCTCTACGGCTAGCGCAAGAGTGGGCGGCTCCAACGCTTTGATTGGACCAACTTAAAGCATTTATATCTCGCAAACTATTAACAATATCCCCAATGTATATTTGAAATTTTTGTTTGTAATCGTCTCATCTACCTTAGAATAGAGCCCGTTACACTTTATGAAATTCACCCCGTATAATATAATATATTCACATATAATTTATATAGAATAATCTATATAATATATTCTATATTTCTATAGAATATAATTCTATATAATATATTTCTACATAATATATTTATATAGAATAATCTATATAATTATATTCTATATTTCTATATAATATATTCTATATAACTTGTTTCTATATATATGATATATATATATACATATATGTATGTTATATATATATTATATAGAAAAAATTTTTATTAGTTCGGCGGGTTTCGAACTCGGAACCCTTGGCATATGAGTCGCGAACGCTACCACTATGCCACTGCCTCTCTCGACTACGTATGTACATATATACATATATATGAGTGGATATGATTGTCGTCGCGTATTTCTCGACTACCTGTCGAGAGAGGACCGCGAAGGAGGTGCGGTTACCACAATGTTTTCGGTTCTATACGGTGTATAATTCCTGTGGCAAGAGGGTAATTACATAGCTCACGGGCTACCCGTAATTAAGCCGGGGGTCGAGAGGTGGAATTATCTATTCCACGAAACGCGCACAAGAGAGAGAGCCTGGCTTGTATATATATGTATATATATATGTATATGTATACATATCTATGTGTTTATATACCTCATGGGGTAAAATAGACAGGAACAAATCTTAGCTTGACGGCGACCACAACGATCTGTGCAAAATCGACTCGAGCCTTCGTTTACTTATACATAGCATACCTATAGACCGTTTCAAGGAAAGTTGCAAATTTTTTTTTTTTGTTTTTTTTCCATCATAATTAATTTCATCATAACATAATTAATTACCATAAATTATCCAATCTTGAAGGATTATTGCTAAATTGAAGGATTTTAATTTTATAATTTTGAATATTAAATGATAATTAAAAAAAAAATGTATTCATATAATAATCGCGATGTCGATTGAATTAATATTTAAACGAATATTGTATCAATTATGAAAAAAAAAAATTATTTTACATGGAACGACCCATATATATTGCCTGTACGTCTCTCGGTGAGTTCCTGGCGCATCAGTGAGAGAGAGAAGTTGCAATAAAAGAATGAAGGACGGACAGAGAGTCATAGCGTAAGAGAGAGAGAGAGAAAGAGAGAGAGAGAGAGAGAGAGACGATCGCTGCCATGAAACATCTCGCTACTGTAACTCCCAGCGCGTTCGTCTCCTCCGCTCTCCTTTCACCCGACAATCCCGCAACGGAGAGCACCGAGAGAAAAGCAACAAGGACGAGAAGAAAATATTCGCCCGGACGGAATATCACGTAGTTCACCCGAGAGACTCGCGGTTGGATACTCTTCGTCTCTCTCTCTCTCTCTCACTCTGCCTCACGTTCTCTCCCTCCCTATATTTCTCTCACTCGAATATGTATCCGCAAACGTCCTCTACGTGGAATGTATAATGCGCGATACTCGTGTTCCGGGAAGAACAAGAAAAAGAAACAAAAAAAAAACAAATCTTTTCTCTCTCCGTCTCTCTCCTGCCGAATGGAAATTCAGTTAGAGCGTTTTGTCCGGACGATTTCTCCTCCAGGCCGCCCGCAGTCGACACATCCGTAACGTCGAAGAAAAAAAATAACAAAGGAATATGAAAAAATATTGAGAAAAAAAAAACGATAAACTTTCGTCTCTTAAATCGCACACTCGTTCTTTCCATGCTTTTTATACGAGAACGAATTTGCTGGAGACACGTCGTCCGTGATATTAGCGACTACGTCCATAAAGAAATTAGTTCTCGGATGGTTTATCGACGTCCATCTTGTTATTTTGCCTAAAATCCCTTTTTGTGTCTCTCGACTTCTCGCACGCATTCCACGAAAATGACGACGACGTTTCTCCACCGCGTGACACTTAACGTCTTGACACTTTAATTTTTCGATTTTTGTTTTCATCCAGCTCATCATTATGGACAATAATTTGGGTCAGTGCCACATTCTCGAAAGCATTAGCGCGCCGATGCAAGGGCGATACGTTGACATGTCGTCGTAACGAGAGAAAGAACTCGAGTGGCGCTGCGGGTGGCGAGGTGGGGGGAAGTAGCGAGTGAGCGAGTCGCTCGGGGAGTGGGGGTAAGCGGCGACAGCGGAGTGGGAGTAACCGAGCGCGGGAGAGCGCCTGAGCGGCCGGGGAGTGGGGGTAAGCGGCGGCAGCGGAGTGGGAGTAACCGAGCGCGGGAGAGCGCCTGAGTGGCCGTGGAGTGGGGGTAAGCAGCGGCAGCGGAGTGGGAGTAACCGCGCGCGGGAGAACGCGACAGTGGCCGGGGAGTGGGGGTAGCAGAGAGCTCAAACGAGTATCGTACGTTCGATGACGTCAGTGTCGTGGAAGCTCTTGCTACGGGATCAATCGAGGAGTCAAGTCGCGATAATTGGGAACAATCATGGCGATGCTCACCAATCAGAGACTTAATTCAAATCTCTCTATCTCCTTTCCCTCCATCTCTTTCTTTCTTTCTTTATTTCATTTCTCTAACACGCATGCGCGTATAACCGTCGCGTCACGCCAGCGAATCGTGACAATCTCTCTCGTACACGCCACGGGACTCTTTAAGGACTTCGCGAATGACGCGACATCCAAGAAGAGAGATACGAGTGTACGAACTAAAATGAAAACGCGCTCACCACATTCAACGCGTAGTCTGAATTATTTATACGTTTATCCAACGAGTAGAAACGACCAAGGATTTCTCGCGAATACGTTACTACGAAATTACTCGACGCCGGCGAATATTTACTACACGCACGTTACGATATTTTTTTTATTTTACGTATATTAACCGTTATAACGTTTGGCTTCGCGTAACACGGGTCGACGCGTGTAGTAAGAGATTTTTTTTTTTTTTTTTTTTTTTAAATATAAGCGTACGATTTGCGTCGCTCGACCCGTGTTATTATCTCGTGGCATTGCCGTAATTTCTGTACAACTCGCTAATTATCAAGGCGTTAAATCTCCCTCGCTATTTAATTTTTTTTATTTTATTTTTTTTACTTTTCGATGTTTATTACAATTATCGACGTACGTATGTAATGTAAAGAGCGATTGTTGAAGAATTTTTATGGCGGGAAAACAATTACTGCGGTGGAGTTAATTTTATTATTATTATTATTCGAGATTTAGTCGTTGGTAAAAATAAACAAATTTTTGGCCTGATTTTTATTTTAGTTTATCTTAACTTTTATTTCTTTTTTTTCCTTTGTTTTTCTTTTTTTACTTTTCTACGTTTATTACAATTATCGACAAGAGAGATTGTTGAAGAATTTTTATGTTGGGAAAACAATTACTTCGGTGGAGTTAATTTTTTTATTATTATTATTCGAGGTTTAGTCGTTTGGTAAAAATAAAAATTTGTTTGGCTTGATTTTTATTTTTGTTTGTTAACTTTTATTTATTTTTTTTTCTTTGTTTTTTTTTACTTTTCGACGTTTATTACAATTATCGACGTACGTACATAATGTAACGAGAGATTGTTGAGGAATTTTTATGTTGGGAAAATAATTATTGCGGTGGAGTTAATTTTATTATTATTATTATTATTTAAAGTTCAGTAGTTTGTTAAAAAAAAAATTGTATGGCTCGATTTTTATTTTAGTTTGTCTTTAATAATTCTCGAGGCTTGGACTAGAGTGAAGTAAAACGTTGGGAAAATTACACCATTCTTATACATGCTTTTTTTTTTTTTTTTTTTTTTAGTTGAGTGAAATTGTTAGCGCTGCAATCGAGACGCCAAGTCGTAAAGTTATGTCGAGCGCGACTTGACTATTAGCGACGATGAATCGAGCGTTGTTTCGCATACGGCTCGTTAAAAATTTTTTATTTTTTCGTTACAGCTTTTTATTTAATCTTTTTTTAATGAAGTTAAATGAAAATTTTATTTTAAGAATATTTATTCGAATGAAAACTACGTCATTTATAATTATATTTAAATTAATTTTATCGAAATAAAATGTAATTAATAAATAATCAAAGATTTTTTGTTTAATTAAATTATCGCAAAATTTATCATTCGTTTTATTTCAATATAATTTGTTCGTATGAAAATTATTTTATTTAAATTTAATTCAATTTTATCGAAATAAAATTAACATAAAATGTTATTTACCTTACGAGTAACTTTTTCAATTTTTCAGAAACAATATTTTCGATCAAATAAAATTCGCTAATTAAAACATTTCGTCAATTCCCAATTAATTGAAACAAAGCAAAAAAAACGGAATTATATAAATAATATAAATTACAAAGAAAAGACTAACGAGCCGACAAAGACGTTAAATACCATTACATACAAGATTGATCGATGCGCCTTGATTTATTTTCAAAGCGAAACGATGATAATCATTAAAAATAAAAATAAAAAAGCTGTATCGATCGTTTCGCTTTAATTGTGAATTATTAGCCTCAATGAGTTTCATATATCGCGCAATGCATGCGAACAGGAGAGATAGAGATAGAAGAAAAAAAAAATAGAAAATATTTTATATTTTCTTCATATATTCATATATTTTTATTTATTTATAATAATTTATGCTAATTTTGATATTATATAATCATTTATATAATATTTAAATTATTATAAAATACTATTATTATTATTATTATAAATAATAAATAATAGTAATATTATTATTATTACAAATAATAATTATTATAAATAATAATTACTATAAATAATAATTATTATAAATAATAATTACTATAAATAATAATTATTATAAATAATAATTATTATAAATAATAATTACTATAAATAATAATTATTATAAATAATAATTATAAATATATTATTATTAAAATAATAAAATATTTATAATAATTTATATGGTATATAAATATTTATATAATATTACAATTATTAAATATTGTTATTATTATTATGATTAGGATTATATAATTATTTTAAACACACCATTCACGAAGGCGGCCGTGGCACAGTGGTAGCGTTCCCAGCTCACACGCAGAAGGTCCCGGGTTCGAATCCCACCGGTGTCAACATATTTTTAATTATTAAAAATAAGTATAAATATAAATATACATATGGAACGAGGTTGTCGAAACGATATATATATACACAAACACACACACATATATATATATATATATCGCTTCACCAGCCTCGTTCCAATCAATCGCAAAGATCGTCACGTCGTTGCTGCACTACGTGGCCCGCAGCGCTACCGCGATTCTCGCAATTGATCGATTATTATTACGAGGCTGACGTGAAGTGGAGCCTAAAGCAAAAAAAAAGAGAGAAATGAGTCAACTAGAAGAGATATAGAGACGTTGATCGGTATACGAAACCGGCCTGTCGTGAAAATGTCATTCGTCCTCCGGTAACGATCGGGGACCGATGAGAGCAAGCGACTCTCTGGGCCGCGTGCGAACGGACCACGTGTCCAACCAACCGGAGGATTCACCTATTAGACGTTTCGCTTCACATTGTCCGTTCTCGTTGACGTGCGTCCACGCAAAAACCTCTCGCCTGTAATTATAATTGACGCTCTCGCTCACTCTCTCTCTCTCTTTCGTTTGGACTCTTTCTCATTCTCTCTCTTTTTCTACCCACACGTTAATTTCGTATCGGCGTTGCAACTGACTGAAAAACGTCACACGTCCTGAATTAGTCTCACGAACATTGCGAAAAATCGATCGTTGATTTTTCAAATGAAATATTTAAAAAAAACATTTTGTGCAAAATTATAAAATAAAATATATAAAAATTTGATAATTGCAATGATTTAATAATTATAAATAACAGTTTTTATTATTGATTGAATTAATTCGCTTGTTTAAAATGATTTGTTGTTTTGTTTTATTTAAAAATGAAATAAGAGATTACAATCGTTATTGCTACGATAATATAAATATTGTCAGACGTTAAATGCAATATTGTTAATCTTGATTAGCGATTGATTCGCGTAAGCCCAGATATCTGGCTTGTGCGGTATTTTCTATCGAAACAATAAAATACATAGAATAAATAGAATAACGTGTTCAGGGGTGCGTGACGATACAGAAAAGAAAAAAGAAACATTTTGATATGGATAGAGGCGCGAGAGGGCGAGAAATGTGTTGAATACGGATCGAACGTGCGAAATTCCACCCAACCAACTGGATCGTCGTACCGTGACACATATAACGTGTTATTTGTAAAACTGGAGTAGGCACGCATACCGCGATTATAGAAATGTACATTTTGCCAGAGAGAGAGAGAGAGAGAGAGAGAGAGAGAGAGGGAGAAATAGTGACACAGAAATGAAGAAACAGAGAAATAGAGAAATAGATATAAAAAAATAGAGAAACAGAGAAACAAAGAAACAAAGAAACAGAGAAGCAGAAACAGAGAAGCAGAAACAAAGAAACAAAGAAACAGAGAAGCAGAAACAGAGAAGCAGAAACAGAGAAGCAGAAACAGAGAAGCAGAAACAGAGAAGCAGAAACAGAGAAGCAGAAACAGAGAAGCAGAAACAGAGAAGCAGAAACAGAGAAGCAGAAACAGAGAAGCAGAAACAGAGAAGCAGAAACAGAGAAGCAGAAACAGAGAAGCAGAAACAGAGAAGCAGAAACAGAGAAGCAGAAACAGAGAAACAGAAACAGAGAAACAAAAACAGAGAAACAAAAACAGAGAAACAGAAACAGAGAAACAGAAACAGAGAAACAGAAACAGAGAAACAGAAACAGAGAAACAGAAACAGAGAAACAGAAACAGAGAAACAAAGAAACAAAGAAACAGAGAAACAAAGAGACAGAGAAACAGAGAAATAGAGAAACAAAGAAACATAGAAATATAGAAACAGAGAAAGAGGGAGAAACCGAGAAACAAAGAGAGAGAGAGAGACAGAGAGAGAAATGGAGAAGCAGATAAACAGAGAAACAAAGAAACAAAGAAACAGAGAAACAAAGAAATAGAGAAACAAAGAAACAGAGAAACAAAGAAACAGAGAAATAGAGAAACAGAGAAAGAGGGAGAAACAGAGAAACGGAGAAACGGAGAAACAGAGAAACAGAGAGAGAGAGCGAGAAATGGAGAAACAGAGAAACGGTGAAACTAAAAAATAGAGAAACAAAGAAACAAAGAAACAGAGAAATAGAGAAACAGAGAAAGAGGGAGAAACGGAGAAACAGAGAAACAGAGAGAGAGAGAGAGAGAGAGAGAGAGAAACAAAAAAACAAAGAAACAAATAAACAAAGAAACAAAGAAACAGAGAAACAAAGAAACAGCGAAACAGAGAAAGAGAGAGAGAGGGGAGAAAGCGCATATAGCTGGAATTTATGTGTGTCTCCAGTGCAAAGCGTTGGGAACCAGAGTATAGAAATGCGCGAACCGTTGAACATTGCAAACTCGTCCATAATCTATTACAATGCAATTACATACCGCGGCAATTTATATAAACATACCTCTCATTCGCATTATACTTTCAACGCTTACCTATATACCTACGTACATACGTACCTACCGGTCTCTATGGCGAATAGATGGACCGATTACTCGAGGCTAGCAAAATAAATAAAATGCAACGAACGTGCGACAATTTCTCGATTCACGAACGCTCGAATTATTAGTAACGGTCATTAGTGCGCATATAACGCGCTATTCTGTATTATTTATGTATATATATATATATATATGCACACACACACATAAGTAATATATATATATGTGGGGGGGGGGGGGGGGGGGGGGGGGGTATGTGTTTGGTATTTATACGTATGCTCTTTGATATTGTGCAAGCATTTGCTTTCCGGCCATTCACAATAAATATAAAATACGGTCTTTCTCTCGCCCCGAGTGCAATCGACAGAGCCGCGTTATTTCAACTGGCGCGAAATTCTCGCTTCGCGCACATCCTGTATAACAGTTCGCACGATTTTTCTTTTTTTCTTTTTTGTTCGTTTTTTTTTAAATATAATTGTGGAAGAAATTAAAAAATGGTTTATTTATTGTGTTTTGAGATATTTTAGTGCAAGTCGATACATGGAACGAGAGGGAAAGGCGATTTTTCCTTTTAATTGATTTAAAGCGAAGATTAAAAAAAATAAACACACTTTTTTTAATTTCGATATTTTTGCAATTTATTCGGAAAATATCTTGCAATTTGTTAAATATTTTTGGAATTTGTTTGGAAATGTTTGATATTTTTACGATTTATTTGGAAAATTTCATTATTTTTGCGATTTATTTGAAAAATTTCGAAATTATTGGAATTTAATTTAAAGATTTGAGAAATCTTTGCAATTTGGATTGGATAATTACGAAATTAAGAAAAAAAAATAATCGTAATTACCAATTTTTCGATCTAATCGATAATGCTGATTGGCGCGTCTGCTTCGAAAATCAGCCATTCCGCCATGAATGTTTCTTTGTAAGAGGAGAACTATGCAGCGACGAAGTGCAGTCTAGCTCGAGGGCGATCAATCAAAACGAAACGTTTTCTCGTGACACGGCCACACCGACCGGATACCTATTAGCTAGATCAGCCATCGTTGTCGCCTCTACACATATACATTCACAAATATACAAACGCATACAGCCATCTATCTATACAAGTACACACGCACGTCCGATGTGCGGGCAATAGCGATGCAACGTATCGAGTAAAAGTGCGATGACGAATCCAGATTCGCGTTTCTCTCCCCTCGTCCAATTCGATCGTTGACGCATTCCCGTTTGTCTTGGACTTTTATATCCTATCTATATCTATGTATCGCGCATAAAATTCAAGGATTCGTAAATATATACAGGGTGTTAAGTATTTACAAAGACAAAAAAAATACCTAAATAGTTCTCATCGTTACAAACACAACGGTTTTTTTTAAATTGTTCTACGATAAAAATTGGCCGAGATATTAATTCTCAAAGTTTGAAAATTTGAAAACTAACCTAACAAATTTGTGTGTACGCCCTGTCGACGAACACCGGGGTCGAGGGTTCGAATCCCGCTCAGGACATTTTTTTTTTCACAGATTCTTGTTCTTTTTTGTTGTTCTTGACAAAATAACTATTAATAAACGAACGAATAAACGAGGAGTCGATACAATGAGAGAAAATAATGTTTTCTTATTCCTCGAATTTTGCGAATTAATATCTCGGCCAATTTTTATCGCAGAACGATATTAAAAAAACCATTTTGCTCGTAACGACGCCAGCTATCCGAATATGCTTTGTGCCTTCGTGATTATCTGACACCCTGTATGTAGCAATTCCTAACGTTATATATATATATATATATAGACGCAAGGAAGAGTGCGTGAGAGATTTCCACTCGACGCACTCGTCTCTCTCCCTACACGAGTGTTTCTCTCGTAACCCACAAGACAGAGAGAGAGAGAGTGGACGGCTGCTGGGTATTCTCGAAGATTAACCCCCGCCGACAACGCGCCAACGACAAGCGTCTACCGAGCTAAGACTCGAGTGATAGTAGTCGCTAGAGACTCGCGGGTATCGGTTCCTTTAACTCGACCACGCTCTTTCTCCCGAGTATATAAAGTCGATCCTTAAAACAAAAAATAATCCAACCAAAACAAAAAATAATCCAACCAAAACAAAAAATTCGCCAAATTTTCAAAATCGATTTTCAAAAAAATGTGAAAATTAGGAAAAACGATTATTTTTCCTGACAATACTCGATCTTTATCGGGATTGTAAAAATGAAAGAACGATAAATTATCGATAAACAAAAATCGATCGATCGATCGATCGATATTCAAAAAATTGTTTAAATACAAAATTTTTGATTTTTTTTTAACTCGATTTTATTCCCAATCATAAAAATAAGAAACCGTAACGATAATTAAAAATCAATGGAACAATATTAGTTTGTTTGACGAGGGTTAAGTGGATTTTGAGAGTCAATTTTTTTTTTTTTTTTTACGTTCTCGTCAGCGGGAGATGAAAGAGGTGGGCCTGACCATGTGGAAGACGTTCGAAAAGGACCGAGTGATATAATTCCTCTCCCATATAGCGATCGTAAAAAGGAACGTGCGCTCTTTAGTTCTAAAAATGTTTCTTTGATCGTTACGAACTCGAGAGAAAAATGTTCAACGTAAGATCGTCGTCCACGTGGTGAAAAGAGTGAAAAAAAGGATCGTTTAGAGAAGGAACATTAATTGGAGAACAATGTGACACGAAGGACCTACGAAAAAAAAAAAAAAAATTTTTGTTTTTTTTATCTTCGATTTTTTAATTTTTTTTTTATTTTTTGGTTTGTGAACAAAAAGGCCAAAAATTCAAGGAAAGCAAGGTGAACAATGTGACACGAAGGTGCTACGAAAAAAAAAAAAAAATTTTATTTTTTTTATTCTCGATTTTTTTGTTTTGATTTTTTGGTTTGTGAACAAAAAGGCCAAAAATTTAAGGAAATCGTGAATCTCGAGACGCGAACATGGTGCAGGATGAATTTGAGGTATTTAAATTAAAAAAAAAAATGAATTATTTCGTCGACCTAAAAAATGAGCGTCGAGAAAAAATAAATTTTTTTTTATTTCGACTTTCGACTCGGGGATAAAAGTTTCGTTGAAAGAAAAATCTCGAAATAGATCGTTTAGTCGCAATTTAACGGTTTTTGTATCCCTCGGATCAACGCGTTTCGTGTCGTCCGTTTTGCCAGGACTGACGTATAATGCCGCGTGATTTGTGGACGCAACGCTCGTCGGCTTAGGAGCGTGAAAAAAAAATAAAAAATAAATAAGGAGAAAAAATGAAACGAATTTCGAGTTGGCGAAGCTTTGAAAATTTTGGCGAATGAGGGAATGCTCTTCAGACGACCTACGCATCATGCGTGAATTGTTTGGACGAAAAACAAAATGCGAATTTAGAAAATAATGGAAATTATTGAATTTATTTAAATTGTTAATTTATAATTATTGTGATTATAAAATTGTGCGTGTTATAAAATTGTTATTGATACGGGGTTATCTCTAATCGTGGGGAGGATAATTATTATTATATGTTTGATTAATTATATAGCGGTTTTAGACAGATTTTGATTAATTTTGTTAACTGAGTGAATTTTATTAATGGTTTTTTTTATAATTTGGGTCGAAAGACTTGGCTTGGGGATAATTTAGTTATAAATATAACAAAGTTATTAATTGATGATTTATAATTGTATAATTTGTTAAATATAACTTATTATTATAAGTTGTGAATTTATTGCAATTTATAAATCATTTTAAACTATCAATTTATAACAATTATTGCTAAATTACTTACAAATTAATTAATTCATAATTTATTGCAATTTATAAATTATTACATATTATTAATTAATTAATTATCCTATATTCTCAATTTATAACAATTTTTCCTAAATTACTTACAAGTTAATTAATACATAATTTATTGCAATTTATAAATCATTGAAATTTATCAATTAATTAACAAAACTTAAATTATCAATTTATAACAATTTTTCCTAAATTACTTACAAACTAATTAATTCATAATTCATTACAATTTATAAATCATTCTAAAATATCAAATATTTAATAATCCTAAATTATCAATTTACAACAATTTTTGCCAAACTACTTGCAACTTAAATTAATTTACAATTTATTGTAATTTATAAATCATTTAAATTTACCAATTAACTAATAATCCTAAATCATCAATTTTTAACAATTTTTCCTAAATTACTTACAAACTAATTAATTCCTAATGCATTACATTTTATAAACCATTCTAAAATATCAATTATTAAATAATCCTAAATTATCAATGTACAATAATTTTTGCCAAACTACGTTTAACCTAATTAATTCACAATTTATTACAATTTACAAACCATTTAACCTACTAATTACCCAATAATCCCAAATTATCAATCTACAATAATTTATTTACAAACTCGTACAATACTTCAATTTATTTTATCAATCGATAACAAACCAAGAACGTACGATATTTCCCTATTTATTATTACTTACCCTCCGACACCGCGTTATATCTGCCACCAACTTATTAATACCTACACTCATCGATATTTTCTTTCGACGAACAAATATACCCCCCCCCCCCCCCCGCCCCCCACACACACACACATATCTATACAAGATAATCTTATAAATATTCGAGGCATTTCCAGCGATGAATCGACTTCTTTCATTGACTCATACTAACCGGAACCTCTTACACGCATTCCAGATGGAGAACCAGGGTTACGAGGAGGAGTCTTCCACGCGCCCGTCACCGTCGCACATCGCGCGAGGTGGCTACCTCGCTCAATCTTCCAGCCTCGAGAATAATTCGAGGTCGTCCCAGGTGGGACAAAATATTCGCTCGAACCAGCTCATAAATCCATTACCGGAATCTCACGTTTACGAGGACATCGTCGTTTCCGGTTTGGAGAATTCTACCTTACCGATCGAGCAACCGATTCGTCTTCCAGCCGTTAATTCACACGCCAACAATCGTCACAACTGTCAGGAAACCGAAGTCCCAAGATGGTCGAGAAATTCGCCAAAAGATTTAGAAAAAAATTCTCTCGACGTTAACGATACGACGAGCAATTTTCATAGAAATCTGACATTACCGTTGAGACGATCGATCGAGATCGACGACTCGAATCGTTTCTCGTGTCGCGTTACAAATCGCGAAAGAACGCGATGCAACGGCACGGAGAACGATGTTTCGTTGTACGAAACGTCAATCGGTTGTTTGAGAATCGTCGATGACGATCTGACGAAATCGACGACGAGTCACGTGGTCGATAAACCGGGAAGAAGAAGACGTAAGAAGGATTGTAAACATTGCAAGAGCAAAGCGAATCTCGTCGAGCAGAGAATTATTGAAGATTCTTCCAAGGAGTTTGACCTTGACGATAGAGTAAGGGCGAATAACGATTGTAACGATGAGAGAACGAGACTCGAACCGATCTTGACGTTACCGGACGTCAAACTTCCGGTTTTTGATTCTCAACGTATCGAAAAATCGCCGATTCTCGATCTTCGTACGAATTCGATATTTTCTATTACGAATAATGCGAATTCTATATTACCGATTAATAATTCACCGAAACCGTTGAATTATGATAAAAACGATACCGATGTTAGATTGGTTGGTGTCGAGGTTACGGATGAGAGGGCGTTGATAACGCCGCAGAAAAATCGTGCCGGTATGAAAGTCAACTCGATTTACTCGCAGGAACACTGGAGTACCAAGGACGTACCGATATTCGTTACCGATGTTAAGGAACAAACTTTTCAGGTAAGGAGACTTTTTTTTAAGGTAGTTTCTATCGTTTTCTTAAGATTTTGTTGAAAATTTGGATATACAACGACTTCGAACGACCAATGCTCAAAAATCCGGCCACAGCCCCATACACATAGATATGTATGGATGTACTATCAACATGCTAATATTGAGCAACAATATAATATAATATGTAATATATGATATAATATAATATTTAATATATTAATATAATATAATATATAATATATTAATATTATATTACATAATATTATATTGTATTATATTATATTAGTATATTAATATATTATATAATATTATATTATAATATATTATATTATATTATATTATATTATATTATATTATATTGTATTATGTTAAATTATATTAATATGTAATATAATATAGTATATAATATATTAATATAATATAATATAACATAATATATAACATATTAATATAATATAATATATAATATATTAATATAATATAATATAACATAATATATAACATATTAATATAATATAATATATAATATATTAATATAATATAATATAACATAATATATAACATATTAATATAATATAATATAACATAATATATAATATATTAATATAATATATTAATATAATATATTAATATAATATAATACATAATATATTTATATAATATATTGTACAATAATATACACTACCGGCGGAAAGTTTCCGGACAAAAGTTGAAAACAGTTCCGGAACGTTTTTTTGTGCCATTTCGCCGGTAATTGGCCTAGGCCAATTTAACCAACGACATTTTAAAGAGCAGGGATTTCCCTTCATTTTGGCTCGTTTAAAAAATATTTACGATTTTTTTTACAATTGGCACACAGTTTTGAAAACGACAATTTTTAGTCGTTTTTTTGTTCTTTTGCAAGTGGACCTCCTTCGCAGTAAACAGTTTTTTAACGAATTTCTTTCAGTATACTCATAAAGGGGGAAGTCTAAGCTTCAAGTTCATTTTTTATAAAATTGACTACGATTTTTTTTTTTCAAAGATAGATCGTTTTTTGAGAAAAAATAGACAATTTGAAAATTGCTCCGTAGGATGAAAACAATGAGGTTTACAATAAAACCTGAAGATGGCAAAAAGTTGTATTAGTTTTTGCTGAGTTCAGGAGATTTCAGGTTTCAGATTTTTTTTTCGAAATTTTTTTTCTACCTATTTCCGGTCAGCTCGATTGATCTGAATACCATGAAAACTGACCGGAAGGTGGAAAAAAAATTTCGTTTTTTTATGTTTTGATTTTTTTTTGTAATTTCTTGGGTTTTGTGTTAGGACAGTTTTTTTGTGTATATTCAAATATTCTGGGTTTAATGTTAATAATTTTTTCGATAATGCTTGAAGTATTCTTGTTTTAGTATTAATCATTGTTTTTTTTACAAGAGATTTTCGATTCTAAAATATTTGATGAACTTGGTATTTTTGTATATTTTAAGTTATTTATCTAATTTTAAATCGAATGTTTATTAGATGATTTTAATTAACTGTCTGACAATTGTCGGTGTCCCAAAAATTCACCTTTTTCTTTTTCTAAACTTTCATTTTTTTTCTTAACTTCTTATCTTACGTGTTTTTTTTTTGCAATAAATATCCAAATATTCTATTTTTAACGTAAATACTTTTTCTAAAATAAATTCCCAATCATGTTACCTTCAATCCTAAAAATAATTCACGTATTTACAATTTTTCTAAATTTTCTTTTTTTTTCTTAACTTCTTATCTTACATGTTTTTTTTTTTGCAATAAATATTCAAATATTCTATTTTTAACATAAATACTTTTTCTAAAATAAATTCCCAATCCTTTCCCCTTCAATCCTAAAAATAATTCCCATATTTCCGAATTTTTCTAAACTTTCATTTTTTTCTTATATTCTTATCTCACGCGTTAAAACTTTTTAAGAATATTCAAATATTCTATTTTCAACATAAATACTTTTTCTAAAATGAATTTCCAATCCTTTCCCCTTCAATACTAAAAATAATTCCCATATTTCCAATTTCTCTCTGACTTTTCAATATTCAATTATCGTTTATCTAATTACAATTTAAATATTTATCCAACTATCGTTTTCAATTATCTCTCCTATTTCCCTGTCTCAAAAATAAAATTTTCAATCATTTTCATTCCCCCCTTAAAGATTGGCCTCGACAAACACGATTAATTATAAATCCGTGAGCTAGCCTGTAACGTTGATAACGTCTCAAGAACGAGAGAGCTCGCTCGCTCGCAAATTGTACGTTGTCGTCACCGATCGCGCGAGAGGTACGAAATGAAAATTACACAGTTAAAATGTAATATACATAGTAAGATCCGCAAGATCGTGTCTCGTCCGAAGCATTTGTAAATAGCCCGCGCATCGTCTTATTCTCCGCTTTGAAGTCTGGAAGTCTGCACTCACGCCCTCCTCTGGCTGCGCTCCCGGAGAGCGCGTTAGTGGTTTGACTCGGTGAGCGACGAGAGCGACGCGCCACCGTGAGAGAGAGAGCGGCGGACGGTCGAGTCGGTGTGCGAGAGAGGGAGCGCGCGAGTAGTGGGGTGACAGCGGTCGAGCGGCGAAGTGGGGGGAGAGCGTCTGCGCAGAGCAGTGGCGGCGAGCAACGGAGATCTCCTTAATTACGTCCACGGGTATTCCCCGCGCTCTGGCGCAGCCGTCGCCCGTGGGTGTCTCTCCTCGCTGTCAAAGTCTCTCTCGCCGCCGATAATCTTAGAAATAGAACGGAAACAGAAACGCGGAACGGGACGAGGAGCGAGGTACGAGAGAAAGAAGAAAAAAAAAACGATCCTGCTTTCTCTAGCTCTTCATCTTCGTCTCGTGTTCGCGTGGCTGTGCGTTTTCGCTCGATGACCCCATGACCAAAATAAATCTCGCATGCGATCCCTACCAGACCCGAGTTTGCTCGTTACTTTCTCATTAATCGTCAAATTTTCCTATCGAAGAATTAAAAAATGGGACGTAAATATCGTCGCGAGGAGGTTAGGTTTAAGTTTAGACGAGAGGGCGTCGGCTTCGTCCACCTACGAAAACTTGGAGGAGAGAGCCTCGCGAGAGAGTGCGTTGAGGTAGGCGTTGCGTATGCGCTTGAAGGAATCGAGTCGAGTCGTCAATCTTTCTTTCCGGTAGAATAGAACGGACGGGCGAGCAGCCACAAACGAGACTCTGTCAACGCATCGACTCTGGCTGCTAATCTAAATGCTGTAACTGGCTTGTGTCTTACGTACAGGGTGTCTGACAACTACCGAGAATCAAAAAGATTCGGATAGTTGGCGTTATTACGAACAAAACGATTTTTTTTTAATCGTTCTGAGATAAAAATTGGCCGCGATATTAATTCGCAAAGTTTAAAAGTTTAAACAATGCCATCGAGCCGAAAACTTATTTATTCTCACTTTGTTTATTAACAATTATTTTGTCAAGGTCTTAAAAAAAAGTAACAATCTAGGAAAAAAAAAATGTCGTGAGTGGGACTCGAACACTCGACCCCGGTGTTTGTCGATTGGACGCAAATTTGTAGGTTAGTTTTGAAATTTTCAAACTTTGAGAATTAATATCTCAGCCAATTTTTACCGTAGAACAATTTTAAAAAAAGCGTTGTGATCGTGCCAATGTCAGCTACCTGGCTATTTTTTCGTGTCATCGTAGTTGCTTAACACCCCATACATATACTCATATACGTATTTCCTATATATATACAAAGACAACGTTTAGTAAAATCTGTATTATGTCACCGACAACGGCTTGCCAGCTTCGTGCGGGGTGGCAGTAAAACCGATGTCAGTATCGTACCGGTGAACGTGTCTGAAACTGTGCCAAATCCCCGCGT
The DNA here is from genome assembly GCA_964007305.1 of Netelia melanura. Classification (NCBI taxonomy): domain Eukaryota; kingdom Metazoa; phylum Arthropoda; class Insecta; order Hymenoptera; family Ichneumonidae; genus Netelia; species Netelia melanura. The sequence continues at coordinate 2,319,183 of OZ023258.1, forward strand.
GTGGTTGTCCGTCTACTCTCTCCCTCTTTCTCCGCCTCTCTACCAGCCGCACTCCCGTTTTCTTACTCGCGAAAACCCGCGAACTTTCGGTTAGGGATAAACTCAACGTCTCGCCGTTATAACATTTATTGTTCTATTTCGTCGACTCCCCACGGTAGCAACGTGCGTTGGCTTCGGGCGATACACCGAACGTTCCATCGGCACGTTTCGCATAATTTGCTTTATTTTTATTTCCTTTTCTTTTTGGTCGTTTGATATTGCGTGCTGGCAAGTAGAAACAATATCTCGATGGGCAATGTGCTGGATTGGTAATTGCCACGCGTGCACAATTTTATCTCTCCCTCTTTCTCGGGACTATAAATCATTGTCGAAAGGAAAATGAAAGTTACGAAGGCGTTCTATTTGCGCAGTTAAACGTTATTTCGTCGAATTGAGAACTTTATAGACAAGAAAGTCGAGTGTTTGATTATTATAAACTAGACCGAGAACAATAAATATTTTTATCATTTTCAAGAACGTCAAAATGATAAAGAGATTATCGTTGAAAATTTTTTTTTTTTTTTTTTAATTCATTTTCTTAGAATCGCATTTTGTATTGTCGGTTTTCACGCTCGGGGCATAAAACGTCGAATGCACCGGACGGCTGGTGAAATCGGGCATTTTCAAACTCGAGAATGTCGAACGTCGAACTGTCGATAACATTTCTACCTCGTTTCGTCGAAAGCTTTTCAACCTCGAGAGAAAATGCCACGGTCTCGCCGTTGTTCGAGAAAAAAATTGATACGAGACAGAGATACGTTATAGGAATTCTGATAACGAAAAGAAATATATATATTTCATTTTTTAACGCTACGAAATTTTTGTTTTTCCGACGAAAAATAGGTTGGCCAAAAAGTAAATGCGTTTTTTTTCTACTAGAAAGCCATATACGCCCGTGTATTAGAAACGCAGTTACTTTTTGGCCAAAAGGCACTTCTTTTTTTTTTTTTTTTTTTTTTTTTTTTTTTTTTTTTTTTTAAGAAAATAATCGCATTTTGAGGCACTCACTATAATATATAAATATTTAAAATATATTTAAAAAAAAAAAAAAAAAAAAAAGTGCCTATTAATATCGCCTTCCAAAAGTTTTCGTCACAGGAGCCGTCCGTCCGCACTCCATTCTCAGCAACCAATGACCGAATCAATCTCAAATTTATACCAAATATGTATTTCATTATAATGAAGAGACCTTTTTAATATAAATCCATTTGGATTTTGTTAAATAGAAAAATTATCAAAAACATCCCTATTTTTAGGCCAAAAAGCTATTTTTGTGTCCATCGATGTCCGGATCTCAGCAACCTGCGAACAAATGTTTACATAACTTGTAGTATATCTTAATGAGACCTCAAAGAAGTGTCTTCTACGGTTTAAAAGCTTTACAATTTTGTTAATCACTAGTTTAAACAAAAGAAAACGTTTTTTTGCATTTTTGCTAGTTGCATGGAAACGTGTGAACGAAATTTGTTTATTTCAGCCTATTACCTTCATTTTAACACGTTTTAAGTGTTCCAAGAGTTTAAAGTGATTTGAACAATTATTCACATTACACAACACATTATTTAAATAATTTTTCACCATGTTTTTTTTTGCCATAAAATAACACTTGTTTTCTAATTGGAAATACAATTTTTAACCAAGCCAACGGTTAAATCGATGGGACATTTCGTGCAACGCGTCGAGCTTCTCGATAATCGACGTTTGAATTTCCTTAATGACGGACTTTGCGCATCGGCTTCCTCGACGAAGTACGGCTGCTGTAGTTAAGTAACGTCAGTCGAGTATCGCTGGTTGTGACAATAGGATAGAGAACCGTCGAGGCTCTCATATTTTTCCATCTTTTAACAAAAAAAAAAAAAAAAATGATTTTTTCAAAAACAAGTAAACAAAATATTTGTTCAATTTTTTCCACAAGAACTTATCTTTTCTATAAGTCGTAAATCAAAATAAAATTAAGACGTTAGTCCGACGATCAACCATTCGCTCATTTCACGCTTCAATTTATTTTCAACGACTTTGAAAACAACTGTCGGACTTGATTTTTGCTGGTAAAGTGGTTGCGTGCCAGAAACGACCGGGACACAAATCGGAAGTGCAGCCTTTTCGTTCCTAAACCTCGGCGTTAATTTCACTCGTGACGCAAAGTGGCAAAAGAATAAACTACTCGACACGGAGAGCACTCGCCAAAGTGTTTTAACGAACGTTATCGCTCCCTTGTTTTCCTTTTATTATTATTTTTCTTAACTCCCTGCGGTTATAGCACATTTCCGTTAGAATTTCCTGTGGTCGAGGAGAGTGCGTCATGATTATTCAACGATACACTCGATCATGACTCCAGGAATTGTTTGTATTGTGGAAAGGAAACGAGACGTCGAGCTGCTCGAATCAGTGAAGTGGAAATATCAATGTGTAGTCAGACACGGAACTTGAATTTTGTTACATTATTTTTTTTGATAATTTTCATATAGTGCTATCAATTAATGGCGCAATCATGAACGTAAATAAATCACGGAAGTGTCGATAACTATAAATAACTATGAATCGAGGTCAGAGAGATCATCGAACCCATTTTCAACAAACTACGTTTCTACGTTACTTAAATTAATTAATAATTACGTACGTCTGTCGATAAATACAAACTAATATAAAGAAGTATAAATAGAGGTCATAAAGGTCGTAGAAGCCAAAGCTTTTTGACAAAATAACGTTTATACGTTGTAAAAGAAAGAATCGATAATGTTCGATCAGCTCGATCGATTCTCTGTACGTGTAGGCCTAGAGGGCTACAAGCACGTTAAAGTTCCACAAATTATACGAAAGCTGGCTTGTCGTGTGGATATAGCGTCCAGCCAACTTTTGGCCAGTTCACGATGATGTAGTTCGAATTAATTTCCGAGCTCGGGGCGCACGGCGCTCACACGCTTTCGGTCTCACTGCGGACGAGCACGCTCCATTTCCTGTAAACACGGAAGTGCGAGCCTCGAAGTGTCGACAGTGGTCGTAAAATAATAGCCACGATCTTGCCGCGAGTAATATCTGTAACAATAATATTTATTAATTTTGTGACATCGACTTTAAATACCAGTAATTATTATTCCTACTCTTTGCCAATTATTCGACCAAAAATAATCTCAAAAAAATTGAAAAAATTAGAAAAGATTGAAAATTTACCATTTTCACAATTTTTACAAATCAGCAAAGACAATATTATTCTCGAACTCTATGGAAAATTTCCGATTCGACGAGTACACTGAGTCATTGGTTAAAAAAAAAATAAATGCGATTCATTCATCGACTTATCAACCCCAAAAACCTGAAGAAAATGGAAAAGAGGTCACGTGATTTATAATCGGCTTATCCCTTTCCATAGCCAAGACGGAAGCAACGTCTGCGTCTCAGACACTTCGCTCGCTCAAACGTAGACGTCGTGTGGTTCCATTTTATTTTAATTTTGTTTTTTAACTCTCGTTCTATTTCGCTTCTACCGAGAATCTACGCACTTTACGTCCCGCACCTGCTCAAACACTCTAACCCCGTGGGTGCACTCTCGTGCGTGCATTCATTATAACACTCGGACTCGCCTAACGCAGAGTCTTTCGACGGATGGTTTCGCGCCGCGCGAGTGAATTCCCGAACGGAAGCGACGCTCGGTTCGAAGCGTTGGACCGGATGTAGAAAGTAAAAAAGAAAGAACCGAAGCGGGGACCTCCTCTTCCCCCAATCCTCGTCCTAAAAAAAATATGCTCTTTCAATGGCAGAACTTCAGGTGAGTCGTAAGATTCATTGGTATCGAATAATAAACAAAATTATTCGACTGGAAACGAATTAAAATACGAATTGCAATTTGTTTGAATTCTCACCTAAAAAATTTAAGCCTTGGACAAGAATTGAATGAAATAATTTGAAGATAAATTTAACATTCTTCTTTTGTTATCCTCAAATTTCAGAGGGCTTACTCACTGCCGACTAGAACGCAAACACCCTCGTCGCAGAATCGCGTCAATCTGCGGAGGAGTGTGAGGGGTGAACCACCCCCGCATCCAGCACGTCTTCGGAAAAATCGTCACGGATGGACTTTGCACTTTGCTCGACCGCTGGACGGTACGGGATGCACGAGATCAATTGTTCTTCTACTCATCGCTATTCTCGCCCTCCTCGGTATCGGTGGTATCGCCCTCTACATTGTTTTCGGTAAGCCAACAATTTTCCTAAAATAAAAATGAGAAATTAAATAAATCAGCTCGTTGTTCAAATTTTTGACATTTGGAGAATGATCGATTATATGAAATGATTAAAATTATAATTTTGTTGATAAATCAATGATTTAGAAATCTATATAATAATAATTATTACCATTATACTAACGATAACTGGATCCCTGTTCGTCAAGCGATCGTCAGTATTATTCAAGAATCCAAAGAATGAAAAATTTTCTATATATACCTAGCGCTCGTCTGACATTCGTAGAAATCGTTCGATGCTCAATTTGCAGTAAAATTAATTGATATTTTTATCGCCGAGGACCCCAGCGACCGTGTCTTTGACGGCATTGGAACGAGCGAATTACAAAGCCGGGGTGAGCAGTCGTTGCAAAAAAGTGCAGGAGGATGCACGCTTTGAGTCGACTCTAAACTCTTGTATCTCTCTCCTTCATCCAAGAACGATTTCTCTCAATCTTCTTTTATCTCCGATCATCTACCTTTCTACCTGTATCATTGTCTCTATATCGCTCTCTGTCTTTCATTCTTCCTCTTCCTCCTCCGGTTGCAATTTGTTTTTGTCGTTGGCCCGAGATGAAATATCTGAAAAGGCCTACGTGAGACAAGGTTCGTTGCTACTACCTGGTACAAACGAGAGACTGAAGCATCGAGTCGTAACCGACACCGGGAGAAGATATATTCGTCACAAACTTACTTGTATACGCACACTGTATGTGCTGGGAGAGTGACAAACACAGCAGGCGGAAAGGGTTCTTTTTATCAACATCTTTGAGGACCGTGACGTGTCGTATCCTTCATCGAGATTGAAACACCCTGGTCACTTCGTCGACATGAATCGTCACGTTACATTTCACAGCGATCAGCTTCGATCGTCTTTTATTAATCCAATGCAACAGCGTCCGTTATTTCTATCATATTCATTAAAATAAGACAGTCGTGACCTGGACAGTCAAGCAGAGTGTTATCTTCTCAATCCTCTGTCGAATTTCGACTTGTTGACCCACCTCGAGCTACTTCTTGACAAAGCTAACCTACAAAATATATTCGTTCAATAATCACTTATAAAAGGACAGTTTCTGTGTACAATTTAATTTCCTTCAATCCGCCTGATTTGTTGTTTATTTGACAATATTATTTGTCGTTACAGAACCGGAGAAACTTCAGATAATTCAACAGTACCTGAGATCCTCCACGCTTAATGTAACGAACGAAATGAACTCTACGACGTTGGCTTCGAGTTCACTGGCTTACGAGGCAAATCTCGAGCTTACTACTCTCGCCGCTAGGAGCGCGCCGGTGACCGAGACAACAGCGGGGTTTCCCCCCGAAACAACTTTTTCACCGGAAACGGAAACGGATCTGCCGCCAACGACTATCGCGATAACGCCGCTCGATCGCAATGCCACGAGACACTGCGATGATTGTTACGACTCCGAGGTTTGTGTTGCTCTCGTCGATGAGGAAGTACCGATTTGTCGGATTGGGCCGGATCCTTTGGATCCCACAGGATGCTCGGGGTTATGTCTGATCAACAAACAAAAGTGCCATCGTCTGGACGTCGACGCTTTTAGGTTAGGAAGATTAATTTGGCTTTGTCAGCTTTATCGACATCTCATTGTATATTTAATGTTTTGTTTGTTTTGGAGAAATTATAATTTTCAATTTAAATTCAGATGCGTCGAGGTGGAACATTATTGCCTGGACGACGAGTGGACGTGCTCGAATACTCTCTGCATCCCACTGGTCAAGCACTGCGACGGGCACATGAACTGTTACGATCATTCTGACGAGTACGATTGCGGTAAGAGAAATCATTTTTCTTTTGCTCAGTCGGTTTTTCTAATCCTTCCAACGAGTCTTGGAACTGATTCCTTGCTATAGACACACTTCCAATCGCACCTTTGGCCACAAGCCGTATTAGCCCAGTTTAGCAAAGAACAGTGTATGTTTCTGTTATTGGCTTTTCTACTTTACCAATGTTTTTGCATGGCTTCGGTTTGGTATTCGTGTGTTTCTTTCCTTGCTATCAAACGAATATCTACGAAACGTTCGTGCAAAATCTACATTTGTAATAAATCCGAAGCCTTATTCGCATCCATGATTGCACCTAGAATTGAAAAAATTAACTTGACAAGATTGTGAGACTTGACAATGAAAACGATTTCTTTTTCAGACTGTGATTTACAGACGCATTTTCAGTGCGGCAATGAGACTTCCTGTCTACCTCTTGAGAGGCGATGCGATGGCAAGATCGATTGCTGGGACGCAACGGATGAGATCAATTGTACCCTCGGTAAGCTCGTCGATAAGTTTTATCAAATCCTATCGAGACCCGACTATGAGTAATTCCTGACTGTATTTCCACGGTTCTGACCGACAAGCATATTTGGAATCAGCTACGTAGTCTCGATTGCTATCCATATCACTAAAAATTGTGAAATCTGCGACAGTCACATAAAATTTATATCCGACAGTATTCTCTAGCTTTACAAAATTTCCCTTATAGTTAATTAGTACAGTATAAGTCTCTAGCGAGCTAAATTTCCTATTACATAGGATAATTTCTTCGTGGTGTTGGTTTTCTCATTCTTCATTCCCTATTTTTGTTTTTATCATTGTAGGTCAAGATCTTGGTTGGTGTGAGTACACTTTGGTATTTTTTATTTCACTGATTGCTTGCATATGTTTTTTTGGTTCGCACAATTGTCGCACACCCTGCCTCGATAGGTCCTCATCCTCGCAAAAAATAAAACAGTGTCCTCGCTAATTCGATCCTCGCAACAAGCTTCAGCGCTTTATCGCCATATGGCACGATCGTTAACAATTGCACGATTCTTTATTTCAACGTTTTGCGTTATTCATCAGCTTGTCCATCGAGCAGCGAATTCACGTGCAGCAACGGCGAGTGCATTCTCAAAGCACGATTTTGCGATGGATTGCGCGATTGCACAGATGGATCTGACGAGCCACATGGATGTCAGGGACGCTGCAACAAACACGAGTTTTCTTGCCTGTGAGTATGAAACAAAAACATTGACCTATATTTTCAATACCATCGTATTCTCTTTCACTAACGTCATTTCTTCTTTCTCCTTCTTCAGTAATGGTAGATGCATCACAAAGTCCATGAAGTGCAACGGAATCGACGATTGCGGTGACAACAGCGACGAACAACTTTGCAGAGATATAATTTTCAAAAAACCTGCCACGTAATCTCCTCTCTATCATGAAGAATATTTAAAGCCTGTGAGTATGAAACAAACATTGACCTAGATTTTAATACCATCCTTATATTCTTTCTCTAACGTCATTTCTTCTTTCTCCTTCTTCAGTAATGGTAAGACGCATCACAAAGTCCATGAAGTGCAGCGGAATCGACGATTGCATTGATAACAGCGACGAACAACTTTGCAAGAGATCTAATTTTCAAAAAAACCTGCCACGTAATCGACTCTCTATCATGAAGAATATTTAAAGAAAAAACGAAGTATTAATGTAGTTATCAAAGAACTACAATGTGCCCGGTATTCTGACCTAGGAGCCATGCAAATAATTGTATAGATACATTTAAATTGTATACATAGAAATATATATATGTATATATACATACATATATACATATATATATATATATAATTATTACAAAACAATAAATATAAGAATGCACGTACCTAACGCATCCCATTGCTATTCTTCTTTATTCGTAAACGCTCCAAACACACATTTAAGTTAAATTAAAGTAACCCAAGGATTAATAGACATGTCGATATATTTTACGAACAATACAATTTCTATATAAATTCGCGATCGTCACAATGGAAAAATATGTCCCGTTCGAAGCTTATTCCATATTTAACTGTATTGTGACAAAAATTCCCCCCATTTTCCTATTGGATGAACGCTCACAGCGAGTCGTACAATAATATTGGTCATTGAAGAAGATTGGATATTTACGTGAGTTTTTCTGAGTGATGATAATACGCAATCAAGGTGTGTTTACATTGTCATTCTTAATTACTTGAAAACCTTATTATCTTCATATATATACACACGCATGGTATATAGTACTTTAATATTGTAAAATTGACTTGAAACTCATTATTTGTCGAGTTAAGATTTTCACGATGAATTCCAGAAGTTGTCATCACTCGTTGACATCACGTAAATCTATTTATCTCATTTGTTTATTTATCAGTTGATTTATAAAAATTCGTCTGGCTCACGAGGTGCGTCGAGATCTCGATAATGAATGATGGGCCGGAAATCACCACCGCCGCCACTGAAAATTTGTAAAATTCAAAGAATGTTAAGAACATAAATTTAACTCATGAGCTAAGATACAATTTTATTCTGGCTACATGCTATTCTTATCATCAAAGTTATTCTATTGAAAGAGCGCTGTTTGATGTATCAAAAAATTATTGTATCTCATGGAATAACATTATTTTTCAACACCGAGCGAAGGGATTTAGTATTCAATAAAAAATGATCATCAAGTTCATTAGTAAGTGTCAAGATGTAGAATGGTGATTGAATCGAATAATCAACGCAAGTAGATAAAGCCATGAAGAAAACATTATCGTGCAATTAATTATAAAATATAAAATAACAAATGAAGTAAAGGTGTGTGATCTGACTGAATAAAGTAGGACCAACCGGACGAAGGATGTGTACGAGTGGAAACTGGGATAATAAAATAAAAATGAAGCAACATTGACCACCGACAAATTACATTTATTTGTGTTCAAACGGCAGTAGCGTTGTGATTTTATTCATTGTTACACGAATGAGAATCCTTTGATATCTGCAATATTACAGATGTCGAATTGGTAATCATTTAAATTTTTGTTATTTTCGTACATGCTTTGTTTTGTCGTATTTGAAATTGTTCTTTAGCGAGACTATTTAGTTTGTGAAACGTAATCGTATGGATTAACTTTATTGGCGTACGATAAAAATAAGATTGTTCTCGCAAGATACAAGGCGGTTGATAACGTAATACCGTTTGTTTGGATATAATGAGTATTTACAATCGAGGTATTTGGGCAAGCATCTGCATTGAGCAAACGTTCCAAAATAGCGAGTATATTACAAAATCCGCATTAATTAATCCAATGGGACACAAAAGTCCGCATGTGCATTGTAACGTGAGATTGAAAATTGTATCGCTACGCACGAATTCTTGGTTTGTCAAGGTTCTATTAAAAAAAAAAAAGAATTATAATTTTTTTGTAAGTCAGAACGTGTCCACGTCTAGCTGGTCCAAATCATTATAACTAATAACAGCCCTCGCAGTTGTATCTGGAGCAGCCCTGGAAACATTATATATACCAACGTGCTGAGATACTTGAACCCTTGCGCGGTTACTTGGGAAAAGAAAATAACAGGAAAATAAAGAAGGAAAGTTTAATGGTGAATATCAATTGTGTATGTGAGGATAGAATGATTTTACTTTGTGTGTGTATAGAGATTTGTCGAATGGACAGATAGAACTACGGGTAAACATTGAGGAATTAAAAACAAAGAGGCTGGATGCAAAGTGAAAGAATAAAATGAAATCGCAGCGAGCGATTGTTCGTTGATAATACAACAACTTACCGTCCTCTGTTGAAACCACCACGGTTTGGTCGGGGCATACCAAATCCACCACCGAAACCACCGCCGAATCCTCCACCGCCGTATCCTCCTCCACGTCCACCGCCGTAATTGCCACCGTAGCCACCGAAACTAGAACGAATATTACGGCTCGTTACAACACTAAAAAATGTCTTGGTTCGTTTGATAAGAATGTGAAGGGTAATGGAAAGAACGAGGATGAGAAATTTACCCTGCTGGTGGATAAGGAGGAAATCCTTCCCTAGGACCTTCGCGAACCGGTACTTTATTTCCCGGATGTTCGGAAAGCTGAGGCCTCTTAGGATCTTTTAGATAGTTGTTGAAGTATTCCGCCTCGGCTTTGACTTCTGCAACTTTTTCACCGTGTTTGTTGAAAATATGCTTTCGAATAAAGTCCGGTCCTTTGAACTTTTTGCCACTCAGAGGACACAGCCACTTGTCCTTAGAAAGCTCTTGCGTATTGGCTTGAACGAACTTCTCGACCTCACTGGGATGGTTTTAGTTTGGTCAAGAAAACAATTAGAAACGTGGGGTAGTTGAGATACAAGGTATCGCTGTAAATTGTTCGTTGAAATGTTTTTTTAAAAAAGGATACGCTTCTGCGTTTTTAGCACCGAGTTTGTCAAATTCCTCGGTCGACAATGTAGCGACTGGGGCGAGGAAAGCAGCCATTTTACTCTCGAAATTTCGACAGTATTCGGAGAGATCGGTTGACGATATTTTCGCTGCTGGCTGAGGACCTCTTACGTGCATTATGCCACAACGATTTGGCATCTCGTCCTCGTTCGGATATTCGCAGTGATTGTAGTAATCGACGGAATGAACTATCCGCAAATACAAGACTAATCGATCCAAAACCTGGAGGAAAGAAAGTTTGTATAATATGGAAAAGTTGTCTGCAAACACTTCTAAAAATTAGCTTAAAAATCCAAGAGGTAAAATATATTGAGTGGAAAATTACTTTGATCAGGACAGGATCTCTTTCTATCGGTCCATCACCGTCTCCACCGAGCTGACCCTCTTCGTGATCTCCCGACATGCCCAATAGCTCTTCCTCTTCAGCAGAAGCTTCCTCGATAAGATAATCAGTGATGTTCTTCAATACAGGATTATTGGAGGATAATCCAAATGCCTGTCGTGAGAAAACAAAATTGCCAATATGAATTAATATTTTAACGATAGAATGCATTTTGAAAAAAAAATTTAAAGAATTTGTACTCTTACAGCTTGTTCGGCCTCGTTCGAGTTTTGATTTGTTTTGATCTCTTTGCCCTCAACATCTTGTTTATTATCGGAGTTCCACAGGCCGATTCTGTTATCCAAATTGTGAACAATTTTGGTGCATAGTTTGATGTCGTGTCGAACAATTTGCTTGTGCGAAGTTAGACCATTGACTGTTCTAATGCGACGGGAGAGATCACGGTTCACGATCGCTCCAAGCTCGCAATCTCTCAGCTGTAAATCAAGATCGATATTTCATTATTTTCTTCGTTACGTTCAATCGTTATAAGAAAATCGAACAAAGTATAATTACTCGAATATTGTTAAGACTCCAGCAAATTTCTTTAATGTTGACTTGACGCTCGAACGATACCCAACCACGACGAAACCATCGACGCTCAGGCTGTGGATCTGCAATGGCCACTCGAAGAAATCCAGGAAATCGCTTGCACATCTGTAATGAAATGTTCATTACCATCTTTGCGATAAACAAAACATTGTATGCTCTGTCCAACTTGTATCGAACTTACAGCTTCCACTTCCGCTTTGGTTATCGTCGGTGCCAAATTTCTCAGGAAGATACTGCTCGTTTTGTGAAGAGCACGAGGTTCTTTCTCTTTGTCCTCGCTGGCCAAATCGATAACAGCTTCAGGCTCGATTTCCGGCTTTTTTGGATCCACGCATTCCACATCATCCTCCTTTTCCTCCTCATCCGCTTTCGACTCTTTTTCCTCGACGTTTTCATCAGTTGGATTTGTTTTCTCTTCCATCGCTGATGAATATCACAAGGTTTACAGGTAATTTTACACGATGCTTCAGTTTCATTGGATTGTCCAAATGGCGTTACATTATTACTCACCGGTTTCTGCCTTTGGAGTATCAGGCTTATTGCTGTCGCTATCGGAGCTGCTACTACTGCTACTGCTGCTTGAACTACTGTTGCTGTCAGTGCGTTTACGCTTTTTCGTATTTAATTGTTCGGTCGGCTGTTCGATTGCTGTTGAGAAAAAAAAAACTTGATAAATCCTTTTGCATACATAGAATCAAAAATATGATCAAAGAAAATTTGTAAGTGTACCTTTCTCTTCCGGAGCGGGTATTTCATCCTCGTTTTCTTTGGATTCTTCGATCGCATTCTCTTCCATTTTACTTTCTTCGGCTCCTTCTTCATCCTCTTCATCTTTCTCCTCTTTTTCCTCGGCCTCCTTCATCTCGACATCACCGTTCTGGTCTTCAATAGCTTTATCCTCTTCCGCCGTTTCGTCACTGGGTTTTGTTTCTTCGCTACAAAAGAGAACATACATTAACTCGAGTGAAAACTCTCAATTTCGATGAACGAAATTATTCTGCGCTTATTAACCAACTCACCAGTTCTCCGACTTAGATTCCATGCTTTGCTTCATCTTTGTCTCTTTGGCCTCTTCCTTCTCCTTCTCTTTTTCCTTTCGTATTGCTATCGCCTCTTTAGACATTAAAATTGGCGGAGGCTTTACATCAAGAATTTTCAAATCATCCTCCGTCCCGCCTTCTAATTTTATAACCACTGCATCGAGAAGATGTAACAGAGGCTCCGCCTGATCAGCGTCGACAGAAACTTTCTCTATCTGCTCCGTATTCAGTAACTCCAAGAATACTTCAACTCGTTTCTACAAAACATAAATATTAAAAGTTAATATTCAATATTTAACAAACTAATTGCAAATTCATTCTTACAGATTTATATACTCTTACCTTTAATGCCGAAATTTGTTCATCCTTTCGTTTGATCGACTCTTCCGGGTGATATTTAATCTTGAACCTGGCGATTGATGGGAGAAGAAAAAAAGAAAATTCAGACATTAGTTGATATCGGTGCAATTCGTGAAATTCATTATTCATTGGCGCTCCGCAATTCGTGGATCAGTTAATGCCAGGCAGAATCACAGTTCTAGGATTGCAGCTGCTGCTCAATGTATTTTTTTTTTTCGTTGATCACTCTCAATGTTTTTTTTTTATATTTACTTTTGCCAATTTACGAGTACGTGTGAAATTATTCCAATCGCAGTGACTAACACTTCACGTTAAACGCATCTTGTTTTTATCGCTAATTCAGAATTCCAAGACAAAGTCAGACACGATAAATTAATACATAATGCATAAAAAATAACAACTGTGTCTCGTAAATTGTTCAAGTACAGGGTCATCGTATTGTGAACAATTATCGTCGAGTTATTTTACAATAATCATATTAACGGAGTGGAAAAAAATATTGTAATTGCCGGGTACGGTATGGAGCCTCACCTGTAGTATTATACTTTTGCTCGCATTCGGTATTGTCGACGCTTACTGATTGTCTATCCTATCTGAACGCATTGCGCTTTTCTGCGCAAGGTTTCAAGATGTCTCTTGTTTTAATTTTCAAGATAATAATGTAATAGCGGGTTTAAAACGCGGCCTAAACGAGCGTGTTTGGGCTTTGCGCGCCCAGCTCGGCAGCAAAATGTTATACTCAATGATAAAAACCCTAGCTAAACCGCAACGCGGCGCAGGTTCTTCGTCGATGCGCTGTTACGCAGTGAGTCGTTAAGAATCGAGCGAATAAAATAAACGCAGAGATGATCTGTGCTCGAGGCATAGGTCGTTGACGGCTGTGTGTGCTGTAGGGATAGAGAGATCTTATAACATTGTTAACAATTAGCCAGTTGTCTCTCAGGATGAGTTTTTTTTTTTTTTTTGCAAACAAAACATTCTTTCAATATTGATGGATATAGTGTGCGACCGTGTAGATGAATATTGTTGATGAAGCGAAGGCTTAGATTCGGTCTGTGATTCCAGGTGAAAGCTGAATGAAATTTTTCCATGTTTTAACGTTTCGATCTTGGTTAGGATTCTCTTCAGAATTTTATTCATGGTATAAATTATAATAATCCCTTAACAATAATTTAAGTATATTATATTAGTTAAAGATAGTACATTGTTAGATGTTGTGTGAGAACGTTTGATAATGATTGATGAAAATTTTCGTTTTTAGGTTATGTTTTCTGTCAATCTGACGAACCTCGATACTTGATGATTTCTGGTTTCACGATGATAATTCGGAATAAGTTGGTGGACTTAAACGAGTGTGATGAATTGAGAAACAAGTTAATAAATTGTTTTGTCAATTGTATATATGAAAATTTTTAATGAGGTTAATTTCCAATCGGTTTTTTGGTTGGAATTAAACACATTCAAAATTTTCATATATATAATTGACAAAACAATTTATTAACTTGTTTCTCAATTCATCACACTCGTTTAAGTACACCAAATTATTCAGGATGATCATCTAAGACATGCATCGTGAAATCCAGAAATCATTAAGTATCGAGGTTTGTCAGATTGACAGAAAACATAACCTAAAAACGAATATTTTTATCAATCATTATCACAGGATCTCATACAACACCTAACAATATACTATCTTTAACTAACATAATATATTTAAATTATTCTTAAGGAATTATTATAACTAATAGCGTGAATAAAATTCTAAAGAGAATCCTAATCAGGATCGAAACGTTAAAGCATGGAAAAATTTCATTCCGCTTCAACCTGGAATCACAGACCGAATCAAAGCAGACACTTCATCAACAATATTCTTTCAATATTCCTTGCTCTCCACCTCGACGACCCAAAATATAAAACCTTACGACAGTTCCCTCTTCGTTAGCACGAGTCCGTTTATCACTACGTCTCTTTGTAGTTCTTCAGCTAATTCGGAGAGGAATCCAATCGTAAAGTTGGCAAGTACTCCAGACAATTTTACAGAGGAATACGATATGTATATTTTCAGGGCATCGATACGGAGGATTGAGAGACTTGACAACACGGACTCCGTAGAATTTGACAAAGTTTGAACAATAGTGATTATAAATCTTTGACGGCTTACCATTCTTCGTCCTTGTGAGCTACGAAGAATTCGTTTAGCTGTTGACGACGAAACTCCAGCTTGTACTCGTTGTAACGTTTGATCGCCTCCTCGTCAGTGATTGTGTCTTCTTGAGTACCAAGGAAAGCCTTGAACGTCATCATCGGAGGTTGTGTCTCGACGTTAGAATTGCTGAAGTTTCCTGCCACCTCGCGGCTGTACCGGAACACATTTAACACCTATTACATCAGTGTCTCGCATAGTTGCTGATCGAGCATTGAGAAGGTTGAATGGGATAAACCGTGAAATCAAAATAGTTAGGAATAGTGAACTTTGATTTCTAGTTCACGAGAACAGGAATAAAGATACCTCAACTTGGCCAATAATTTTGGTGTCAAACGACTTCTCTTTGGTACGTTACTGTTCATGTTATGACATAACCTGTGTTTGGGAGCTATGAATTGACCACGATAGCGTATCATAGACATCACTGCCATACTGTGCATTCATCTTGCAAAACAAAAGAGCTATTGTTAAACAAACCTGCTTGCATTTCCATGGTTACCATAGTGATGGTTGCCATGATGAGGAGGAGGATAATGGTCCGGACCCCATGCATTACCACCTCCACCGCCTCCTCCACCGCCACCCCCACCGCCGTAATACTCAGGATGACCACCGTATCGAGGTCCTCTGTCGTCCCAATCAGCTCGCATTCTCTTCATAGGTGGAGCCATTTCCTGAGAGCGAGCTGGACTATAGCGTTCACGGCCACCACCTCCGCCTCCACCACGATATTCTCTGTAATCAGGCCTTGCTCGGGGTCTACTGGACCATTCTCTGTAATTCAAAAAATGTATGTGTGCAATTTTAACACCCATAAGATAGACCGAGCTGGTAGGACAAAGCAGCTAGTCGCAAGCAGCGATTTATGTACAACTATTTCTTTGCTTAAGAAGTAGCAGCTTCTGATTGAAGGCCCTGCCCACTGTGCTAAGTGAATAGACACCAGTTATGGTTGTGCAAACAACTTAATTGGTATCCTAGAATTCTCGCAAATTTACTGAAATTACTGATGTCAGTCTGTAATCAAAAGAAGCTACCTACGTATTATAGGAGTTTAAGGAGTAAGAACTGTGAGCAGAAATGTTGGTACATCGTCTATTTCTTCATAAAGATTCATAAAGAAACAGATCCAACCAAAGCGTTATGCAAGAAGTTCTCTTGTTCAGTTATGCGAATATCTAGTAATCTTACCGATCGACCCACTCTTCACGGCGTCGATCATCCCTGCGTCCTTCTCGTGAATAAGATTCGGGACGTTCGCCTCTGAACTTGTCACGCCTCTTTCGATCATATTCGTCATCTGAGTCCCCCATTTTGCAGTACACCTAGATCAGGGATACTAAAACATAAAAATGCACCACAATGTAAGAAATGAATTGGTCAAACAAAAAATTAGTATGTTACAGCGAAACAGGAGATTGCGACTACTTGGAGTTCCCAATATTTCTACCGGTTACTTCCCACTTCCTCGTACCAAAGACTTGAAAATTTCGTTTCATTTGATTTCTTTATATATCTATCTATGCATAGACAAAGTACGCAATTGTAATAAAACATTTAGTGCATATAAAATAACCCATCTTTTCCACTTTGAAGAACTAAACAATTTATATTCAGTTTCCCAGATTAATGTGTTCCATATTAATAAAAAAGATCTTGCTAGAATTATTTTCCAATGTTAGAATAATTCATATAATAAATAACTGTTGATGTAAGTTTGAAACAAATATCAAAAATATTAACTTTACATTAGAACACCATATCTGCACCACCAGTGCTGCCCCTAGCGGTAAACAAGATGAACCAACAGGCAAGAAAAAAAAACTGGTTAATTAACGGTAAGACCACAAGATATCAATGATTAGCCAGAAAATCTTGTAATTCACTAATTTATCGATATTCTTCAACGAAGCAAGGATAATTTCCGTATCGCGTGCGAATCGAGCATATGTGTAACAGTAGAGCACATTGAAGGCGTCGTTAGAGAACATGGAATAATGCCGCGTGTACCACTTAAGCCCCTCTTTTATAATTGGAAATATTACGAATGTTCCAAACGCCTTTTCGAAATTCACAACACCCAATTCGTTGTATAAAAACAAAACACTCGTCGCGATTATAAATACAAGCAAAAGGCGTTCAAAGATTTGGTGAAAATTTTGTGTACGCAGTCGGCGGATTCGGTTGTAGGACGTGACACGCTCGAATCACCGACTCCTTCGAACACCGTAGGTTGGGGGTTAAGAAAATATGATATAAACGTATCGTTGATTACTTTGGTATATAGAATAGGCCAGTCAGGAATGTACGACGAGTGATTACGTGTAATAGGGTCAATTCGCTAATTCAACCGGTAATTTTAACTCACTGCACAGAATTGGACACGGTATAATGATGCAAGACAAAATCCACCATGGAGGATCGGGGACGTCTCGAGCTCTGCACTCGCGGCGCCAAGCCATTGACTGCGTGAAGTTAGCGCATATATGGAAGACGGTACGGTGAAGAGAGCTAGGTATATAGAAAGTTTCTATACGACGACAGCAGCGCCAACTGGAACAAAAATTTGCAACCATTTTTCTCAGGTATCTATGTGAATTATTTTTATTTCTTCATATCTCCGTAAGATGGCTATAGTTGCACGCAAAACTAGTAAATACAAACTCATCGGTGTGAAGTGAAAAGATGGACGCATGGCGGAACTGTCAAAACAACGTGAGGTTCAAGTTTTTCTTAGCGAATTATTCGACACAGTAAGATGGAAGGACAAAATTCATCTGACAATCAGAATGATATTGAGAGCATCTCCGATTGCCCTGGTATAATATTGCGGAGACGTCTCGAGCTCTGCACTCGCGGCGCCAAGCCGTTGACTGCGTGAAGTTAGCGCATATATGGAAGACGGTACGGTGAAGAGAGCTAGGTATATAGAAAGTTTCTATACGACGACAGCAGCGCCAACTGGAACAAAAATGTGCAACTATTTTTCTCAGGTATCTATGTGAATTATTTTTAGTTCTCCATATCTCCGTAAGATGGCTATAGTTGCACGCAAAAACTAGTAAATACAAATTCATCGGTAGCTCATCGGTGTGAATGTGGACAGTTGGACGCATGGCGGAACTGTCAAAACAACGTGAGGTTCAAGTTTTTCTTAGCGAATTATTCGACACAGTAAGATGGAAGGACAAAATTCATCTGACAATCAGAATGATATTGAGAGCATCTCCGACTGCCCTGGTATAATATTGCGTGAAGATACAGATGTTGTGACACAGGTAGATGAAAAATACAAAGAGAATTAAGTCGGACAACAGAAATGCATCCATGATCTTGCACAATGTCTATTTTTATACTCTAGGACGTAGAAAAACCCCAAAAGAGGCCAAAGCGAATTTTGCGATTTTCCGATGGCGAGATGGTAGAATATTCTTCCGAGGACGAGGCAGATGCTCCGAAAGCAAATTCTCAAGTTGCTGCGACCGATCCAGTAAGTACTGATAACAAGTTACGTAAAGTGTACAATTTTTTCTTGAACGCGTGGGCGAGGCTCAATGACGAACAATCGGCCGAGAGATAGCGTCATCGATCATAAACAACGGCGTCTTTCTTCACCTTCACGATTAAGCGTTAAAAAGCGCGCGCTTTTTAAATGCGCGCGCAGTCGCAGCCAAAAACTTCTGGGATGTCAAAAAATTCAGTTACGCATTTTTATCGACACAAACGCACGTACAACGGAATATAGATGAGCGTTTGTATCGACACAAATGCAGCAATCTTCGCGTCAATCTTGCTATCAACAGTAAACGCGTTTAAAAACGTCGTGAACAGACGCCCTAACCTAACTTATGCTAAGTTTAGAAACGCCATAATAAGGATCTTTGTTTATAACGTCAATTAAAAATTTTGCAGAAAACGCTGAATTGGGGACCATGGGCATGGTATCAGACTGTCATGGTCGGCTCCAAAGTCTTGAATGGTTGCGATTACGTCGGCGAGGCTTTGGCAGATTTCTTAGGTATAACATCACCCAAATATCAATTCGAGATCGACGAATACAAGAGATTACAAGCGATGCAGGAACAAGAATCTAGGAAACAAGATTTAGAGATGGGAGGCTGGAATAAGCGCTTTCGCAATAACGTGATAACAAAGCCAGAAGTAACGGATACTGTATAACGGAGATCTCTCGTTGTCTTCTAAATTACTTTCAAGACTTTCAAAATAATCACAATGTGCCTGATCAATCGTGCAAATTCATCCACAAAGTTGCAGAGTTTTATGTATGCTGTTAACAAACATTCTTTCTGTAATATTCTTCCTTTTTGCTTCTTCGTAAGCAAAAGCCCTTGTATTAAATTTGTTCATACGAGCTATTAGTTTTACAAAGTTTATGACAAACAAAAATTATAAAACTGCATTTACCAAGGACGTCAATATCTTTTGTACATAAGTTTGCGTCGTTAATTGTACAATACTGGTATTTATTACTAATTATTATGCAACAGTCTTTGACAATTAATACCTAGCCGATAAACATTACGGCGAATGTATATCGTCGGAATAAAATACAAGACGATCTCATCGACTTGACACTTGTTTTCAATTGAATGGCGCCTATTATTAATCGAAGAAAAAAAAATTGCGTTTCCCATGTATATGTCAAGTGTGTGTGAGGATGTGTGTAAGTGCGTGTGTACATGTGTGCGTGTCAATCCCTGCTGAACCGATGAAAATAATTGAAGTCTTTTATCTGGGCGCACAACTCACTGTTCTGGAACGAATCTGTGCAAAGCGCTCGTCAATACTAACAATGAACTTTGTAGACCTTGCGGTAAATGCCTTTGCAGCCACGCTCCCTTGTATTGCTCGATGTGAGCGAGCATTTTATTGGCTATGTCTGTTCTAAAAGTTGGAGGGAGATTGCAAACACCCAAATTAATAACAGCCAGGCCCATATTGCTGTTAGGATTGACGCCAACGCCTATGAGTGTTTTTCCAATTCGACAAGCGGTGAGCATGAGATCGGCAGTCAATTGCAACTCCTGTATTTCCATTGAGCCGAATTTCGAAGTCACGTTTCCCTCGTACAACGAGTGAGCGACGCGCTTGATCCGCTTCGTCATTTTCTATTTTAAAAAATAATCAAACTTACTCAATCTGGAAAGTTGTGTGACGCATGTGTAAAAAATGTAGTAAATCAGGTTTGTTACACACCGCAAAGAGATCAAATGAGAGATACTCTAGATTAACGTTGTCAGGATCGGTCAGCAATCTGTAGAGGGTGGATCCTCGATTGTCTGGTATTTGTTGCAAATCCTTGATGTCTTGATTTTTGCTTAGCGTCAACACGAGTGTATCGACTCGACCGAGTTCAAGTATGGCACTGCCAATCTTGTATTCAGGATCTTGGAAGACGTGTAGATTTAAAATATTCGTTATAGACCGCTGCCTATTAAAAGAAATAAATCGGTCGTTGTATTTATGTTAACATTGCAATTTTTGTAATGCAAATTCTCATTAAATACTGACCGTTTCGTTGCTAAGGCAGTATCATTGATTTCATAATTGTCAGCTTGACAGAGATCTATATCCGTGGATGGATTCCAGGCGAGTCCAGCGCCAATAAGATAACCAACCCAGGAGAACGGATGTGGAGTAAGATGATGACTTCCGGACCAGTGAGCCACCACGATACCAATGGAATCTTGCTCGATAGCTGTCTTTACAGCATTTTTTGTATTTGCACAAGTTGATGCGGGACATCCAGCGAGACTGTTGTAACTCGCTGTGCCCGAGCTAGGAAGAACATTACCACCCGCAACTTTGAAAGCTTCTGTCCACTCCGAAAAATCGTAATCCGCCTAAGAAAACGTCGCAGAATATAAATTAGTGTTTTCATGAAAAATTTAATGAAAATAAGTGAATGAAAATGCATCTCACCTGAAAACCATACTCAACGAGAATTACGTTACTCGGTACACTGCGAAATTCTGGCTTGGAATGTAAACCATTGGAACAAAGCAGAAGCGTCGTGTCGGTATTTAAATTGAGAATGTGCCAGAGTTCTTGAAGGCAGGAGTACGATTTAAACACTTCGGACATATCAGTTTCTACAGTCTCATTGATACTTATACTGAGATCAAGATTGTCAGGTTGTACAAGCAGACTCGCTAATCGAGGACCCACATGAACGTAACTGAGACTTGGGAAAGTCGCGAGTAGTTCTTGGAACAGAGGCCACATTTGTGCGAGATGTCGTTGACTCACATTAGAGTCGACGTCCAATGCTGGTACGAGATCCAAATGTCGATCCCTACGAGTACAAACAATGGTGAATGAAATAATTCGACATAGCAAAACAGAAAGAATTCTTCATATAACAAAATACCTGCAATAACGATCCAGCGTCACCATTTCTGACCGTGAATAGCAAAGCTGCCAGTCGCAACTAGGCGTCAATCGAGAGTAGAGATGCAGATGAGATATTTTAAATGACGACCAGAGGTCAATTGTATGCAAGAGATATTCCAAGGTTGGGATTCGACCTCTTGGTGATATATCCAACAATATGCCTCTGTGCATGAAACGTGGCTCGTCCTTTATAAGCACAGCCTCGATCTCGCACACTTCCAGTGCATCTGGATTTTTGCTCAATCGCAATATCTGGACGAACGTACAAACCGCGTAGTGTAAGCCAGCTAAACTCCCCGCACTCACCTTTATCGCATTTTGCGATATGTGGAGTTGATAGCCATCCGGCACATTGAAGAGCTTTTTGTTGACTATACACTCGATTCTATTGTCACCGATTGCTCTGCCCGAGCCAGGTTGAACTTCACCGATTTTAACGTTATGACCTAGTTCCAATAAGTGTGTTCGGCTTATCTCCCATACGTCCAAGATTCCATGAATTGACTCGCTACCCTGAAAAAACGAAGTTGGATTATTGAGAACATTTTGGGTACGTACAATGGGAATTAATAAGAGGAAAACAATGGGCATGCTCACCTGTATAATGGATATGAAGAGTTCCTTGCCGGCTATAAACGGTGGTGAGATATTGCTCAGTTCGAGAATATTTTTTGGTTCAGGCCATATCAGATTGTAAATGCCAGTTTTGTCGAGAACCGATCTTACCGGGCTCTCGACGTTAGTTTCCCGCTGTGTTACATCGTACAATGGATCCGTCGATTTCGACGAGTCTATCGACAATTGGCTCATGTTTGCGGACATGCTGTTTTGACAAAAGTTTGAATCGTTAAATGCGGCGGTTGCATTGTGTATAGTGTCGTTCTCCTTCGTTATGGAAATCGGCATGATTCGTCGCATCACGGACAGTATCGATGGTTTACCACGTGCCAAATCGTACGGTGTTTTTCCAGCAAACGTTCTGAGTATGAAAAAAAAAACGAATTCAAACAAAATTGTGGAGGTATCTCTCGGATAAACAATCATACAAGGAAAACATTACCGACCCTTGCAACGCTCTTATATGAGGGTCAGCTCCAGCCTGCAATAACTCCTCGCAAATAGCAACATCACCACGATTTACCGCGTCGTGTAGAGCAGTAGCGCCACATCCATTTTCAGAATTAACTACAGCCCCGCTATCTATATGGCAAAAATAATACAATGCTAAATATAAAAGAAATTACACTTGAACTATAAATGACAAATACTTTAATCGCCGGTCCTTCATTCTCTGATATATTATTTCACTGTATTAAATAAATTCAATCTTGCTGAATACTGACCTAGGAGGCAAGAGACGATTTCTTTATTTCCATAACAAGCTGCCCAATGCAAAGGAGTGTTTTTACTTCCTTCAGAGTCCCAGGAATTAACATTGATACCTGCGCCTAATAATTGTTCAACCCTCTCGACTCTGAAATGATTAATTACTGGATCGTAACGTATACAGGATAATATTTATGTGGCTTTGTTTCCATTCAAGGAATAATAAAACACGAATCAACTTTGTACGATTAATCACTAATAAATAAAATATGTTCAACTTACTCCGATGCAGCAGTGGCTCTTAACAGTTCTTCCACATAAATCAAACGTATAACACCGCTAGCTGCTAAATCTACAGCATTATGTCCATGTGCATTTTTTACAGTTGGATCGGCGCCGCAGCTCAACAACGTCCTGACAACATCCACCTGGTTTATCTGATAATTATGATAGACATTTAAATCATATATCCACCATATATATTATTCGACAAAAACCTCGTTATACCTTCGATGCATAAGATAAAAACGTTCCTTCCTCCAAACATGGTTGATTGAGTATCTCGTCCTTAGTCACTCCATCCCCCGTATTGCCATTTTCACCTGCGCGAGTTGTAAAAAAAATTTAAATACAATCCCAAACACGAAATATCACATTTGAAATGACGATACTACAGACTGTATTAGCAACCGTTTAAAATATCGATAAAACACACATTTCAGTGATGTTGTTAGGGTGAAAATAAAAATGGAGGTTATGTGTTTGATTTTTGTGTACGTACATGCACCAAGTAGAGATCTTATTATGTCAGTCCGACCGTGCTCTATCGCAGTTCTTATATTCTCGCAAATTTCTTGCATCTCTGCTTATTTTATTATCCTCCCGATTAAATTTGATCCTTTAACGTTTCATCGTTAATGTTGGTCCCGGTCTTTCGGCGGTGTCAAATTTCTACAGTCGAATCCCCGTAATTTTTACGCTGTCGATTCTCTGGCGCGCTATGTTACCCCCCCCCCCCCTTCCCCTACTTGACTGTAATGGATATATCGTTTAACGACGACCACGATGATTGGGTTACCGGACGTATAACACGTTACGTCCTGTACAGAAAAGAGATTCAGCCAACGATAATCGAATTCTCACACTTTTATTAATGATGAAGAACAACAAAATATAAATAAATACGTCAATATATCTATAACATTTTTCTCTACATCTAGAATAGGGGGGGGGGGGGGGGTATTCTTACTACCAACCTTACTTTCAATTGTTTACATGTGCGTTAACGACTTTTACGACTACGTAATACAAATTATCAATCCGGTCCTTCTGTGTTGCCTCCACTTTCACCATTCTCACTTCTCACAATAATGATTGTCGCCAATGTGAATTGACATTAAAGTTTAATAAGAACCTACAAGTGTATAAATTAACAGTATATACTTAGACCAAATGTCGAACCGTCTCGATAAAAGTACGAGGATGAATAAACATGAGTCCATTCATCAAATTTTGTACGATTCTCGTGCTGTGCACAGTGACCTTGTTAATACTGGTGAATGTCATGGAAAGAAGCTATGGGAATGAAGGTTATACGCAGCGTTTAAAATCGACGGAAGGCCACAGTGCCAAAAACAACGAAAGGATATTGCTAAACCTTGACAATTTTGAATACATTATACGACCAGTTTGCAACTCGACTCTTTTGACTTGGATCGTGACGTCATACGCGGGCGATGTCGCCCCACGTAGCGCACTTCGAAGAGCTTATCCGAATGAGGAGCTGCTTGAGATGGGAATAACAAGAGTATTTCTGCTTGGTCTACTGAACGTCGAGGCTCAACGGAAATCCGGTGTTATTCAAGCAGCCTTGCGAGACGAGTCGGATCGTTTCGGTGACATTGTCCAGGGCAATTTTTACGAAGCTTATAGAAATCTAACCTATAAACACTTGATGGGTCTTAAATGGGCGACGGAACATTGCAGCAACGCCATCTACATCATGAAACAGGACGACGACATTGTCTTGAATCTTTACGACATCGTAAAAAGAATCGAGCGCTTTGGTGCTAGGAAGCACGAAATATTTGCAGGTTATGTCTTGAAGAGAATGAAACCGGTTCGAGAACCGGCTAATAAATGGTTCGTTACTGAGAATGAATTCGACGGTGACGTTTATCCGGATTTCCTGTCTGGCTGGTTGTACATCGTAAGCAGCGATATAGCGAAAAAATTGGTCGTTCACAGCGAAACTTGTAAAAAGTATTTTTGGATCGACGACGTATTGTTGACAGGCATTATCAGACATGAATTAAACATTGGATTGACGGACATACGTGCGATTTATACGACCGATTATAGATACTTGAATTGTTGTATCAGAGGTAGAGATAGGAAGCTCAATTGCGAATACTCGATCGGACCTAATGGCGGTAGAGTCGAGTTACAAGTGGATTTTCGAAATTTTTCTGCATTTTGTAAAAATCAATGTAAGTCTCGTCCTAATGAATTATCCGTAGGCAAGACCTGTGTCGCTGGAAACGAAGAGACTAAACTCCAAATGGGCAGCGCTAGAATAGAATCGATAAAGATTGTTTAATTATGTTTGTACTTAACCGTAAGATTGTACATTAGAATTAGAATATTATTTTTATACTTTTGCTAAGATTTATATTCGAGATAGAATAAAACCCATGGAATAAGATAAAATAACATTGGTTTGTTTTGAAAAATTATTTTTTTTAAAGAGCATATACATTTTGTTTTCTTACTTTTTGTCATATTGTACATTACGGAACTCGCTGCGTCTCTTCGTTTGGAACATTTGAATCACCGTTATAGATCCTTTTTTTTCTTATGTGCGTTAACGCTGTTATATCTTAAGTTTCCTTTAGTCAAAGTAATATGGTCGTTTGATTTAAGACATGGATCTTTGTTTTATATATGTACATCATACAACGAGCCCGGAGAGAATGACCTCGTTCTCGCCTTATGGTCATTTTGTCTTTTTCAGTTTAAAACTTGCACCGAGACAGAGATGATCGCTGCCGACCACTGTGTTCGGTATAGTTGGAAGATTTTTGCACTCGTTGACAGTAGGCAGAGTGTATTTCTCGAGAGGTACGACGTCGCTATAAAAAATGTAATCAACGGTGACCCACTTTTCTTGGTGCGTCGTTGCTTCTGCCTCGCCTTCGTCATTCGCATGACGATATAAACTATCCAAGTTGAACGGATGCGTCAGTGCACCGGACGAAAATTTTGCGTAATGCCCTTCGACTATTTTTACTTTCTGATATTCGTTAGTTCGTGTATCGACCTTGTCTTTCCAATCGTTGTTGCTCGAATCGCGGATATTCGTACATCCCTTCTGATCGTCCGATTTTTTATTCTAGTTGAGAAAGAGAGAGATAACAATTATTCGAAGATTAGTGAAAAGTAATAAAAAAAAAATATGATAATTAATTTTCTTTAGGAATAGAAAAATTCGACTCAACCGACCATCGTCCCTTCGTTCTTGTTCTGCAAACGTTTGGCCAATACATTGAAATATTGACAATTGTCTGTGACAAGAAGATGAGGCGGAATCAAAGTATTGCCAAGACCGCATAACATCGCAGGCTCCAGATTGCGAGTTTTGTTCTTGTATTCGAACTTGCCTTCCATTATGAACTTGTACACTCCGCTATGAGGCTGAAGATTGAAGTCCCCGGACAGTATGATCGGATGATAAGACGGGCCATTCCTGATTTTAATTGATTTTAATTAAACCACTTCTTTTCCATCGGTAACGAATATTCTCGAATTTCTCACTTGGTCATTTTGATGAACGCCATTTTCTCAAGTTCCGTCAATAAAAGTTGAGTCTGAGCGAGTCTCACATCATCGCGTCTTGGATTGTAAAGCAGATGGGTAGTCGATATAACAAGGTGAGTTTCCAAACTATCCATGAGCGCAAATTTAGCGATAAGAGCGACGTTGTCGCGATTGAGAATGTTGACGTTATTCTGATAGAGCTCGACTTTGGCATGATCGACGAGCTTCAGTTGATCCGCTCGATAAAGCAACAACAAACCGTCCCTCTTGTCGTTTGTGCGCTTTTTATACAGATAATCGTAACCAGCTTTCTTGAACACAGTCAAAAATTCCTCCAAGTGATCGGCTTGCATCTCCTGAAGGCATATCACCTGCGAGACATTTGGAGAACGAGATAATGCAAGCTGCGAGTTGTTCAAATCTGTAGCTTTTCTCTAATAGTTACTTTCAACCGACATTGGCCTCCGCTCTCAATATTTCATTCTGCAGAAGATCCATTCTTCGCTCCCAATCGAGAGATTCCTTATTATGATCTCGATACAGATAAAAGTGATCCTCTAAAAGATTCTGTGCAAGGATATTGTAGGAAAGTATTTTCACAATAAAGTGAGTCTCTAAATTAACCGCCGGCATCCCTGAAATAACAAAATAAATAGAAAAATGATAATTATAAAAAACATTTGGCATTTTTAATCGAATCTGCATTTACCTGCTGTTAAAGGCCTCCACGCCCTTATAGATTTGTACTTTTGTTTGCTCATAATATTTTGGCGCTTTTTTCCAGACCCCATTATAGAATTCACGTCGATACAATCCGCAATGCTTTTCGCAGTGTTGTCATTAACCGAAATAACAGTCTGATTTAATTGACTTGTTATATCGCACGTGCCGATGGATAAATTCTTCTGCGCGTTGCAACTAGTCAACAAAGCTTCCATTACAGACTCTTCCAGATCCTGTCGAAGTCCGCGTCTCAGCTTAGAATCGCTCGAATGCGAGGCGGTACAATATTTTGCCGAAGCAGTTGTAAGCTTCCGCAGCTGTCTCGATATCAAGTGTCTCAATGAGATATCTGTCATAAGAACAATCTGTAAAGAAACAACAATGAATTACCCATTACTACAACTTGCCCAAAAACAAATCATGCGCCTAAGCAATAATTCAGGCGTTTGATTCAATAAACTCAGAAACATGATAAGATAAGATACAAATATGTTTCAGAAACAATTACAAGAACCAATGAGAAACACAATGTCATATCTGATCACTTTAAGCCTGGATTCTCCTATCTCGATACAATTTTATACAATTAGATATAATTTTTAACAAAATCCTTAACAAACCTAGAAAGTCATGTTTGTTCGTTTAACCGTCATCGTTTCGTGTCAAATGATTATTGCTATATGAGAGTACAAAAATATACACGCGTTACCTTGAATTTTTGTCTAACCGTTACAATGTGAACGTTGCGGTAAACTACTGCGCTAACTACGGACCCAGTTGTCAGAAGTCTTGTATTTACGATCATTTATTCGTGTGAATTTATAATACAAGGTTTCCAAATGGGTAGACGAATTCACGCGACGTTACATGAATATAAGTGAAATGTTATTATCGCATATCCAGAGCTCTCTCGCATCATTCTCGTCGGACTAAGTTAGGTTACCAGTCAAATCCCGCAAAGGTCGCGCACACGGTCATAACACACTTCCGACGAAACGTTCGTCGTTGTACTCGCGCGATTTTTGCCGCCGGGCCGATTGTAAACCGCACGTCGCGACACGTTTCTCTCTCTCTCTCTCTCTTTCACTTATATCTCGTATATCGATAGTTAGCGCATGCGCGTCACGTTCTCGTGACAAACAAACGGTTGGACACGAAGCACCAACACACAGTCAGTGTGTCGATATGGGTCGGGTTTTTCGCGCATGCGCGGCAAAAGCAGCATGAAGACAGTGCCGTGCTATGTCACTAGTGTGAGATCATATTTTTCTTTTCCAGATTCTAAAGTATAATATTTTATTTATCTGCTAATAAATGATGTTTGTTATATCACATATACACATATTATACAATTTTTATTTATTTGAAAGTTATATACGTATTAAAACCTTTTTTTTAATGACATGTAATAGTTTAATACAAACTTAGCAGAATGGTTGAATAATGAACCCGATGCCCGATACCCCTTTTTACTAGATATTGATACTTCACTGATGCTTGTTCAGTTGCGCATGCGCGAAAAACCCGACCCATATCGACACACTGACACACAGTAGGACGAAACGAACCGTCTCGTCTTGTTTTATTAGAGCGACATTCGAGACGATCAACCTGCGGCAACGACTCCTCGTAGAATGTTGTTTCGTTTTAACGTCGAAAGAACGCGAACCAAAGTCCCTGCGGGCTAAGTAAAGTGTGGGGTTGTTGTGCAATGTATGTTCGAGAAAAAGATGCGCACGACGGAAACGCTACGCATAAACCGCGTCCCCTCTTGCTCGCGGTTAAAGGTTACACGCTACCTACAATAGTTCCACGAATACGACATTAACAAACGCACAATAGTACTTTTTTCCATCGATGCTAATGAAACGCTTAAATTTACATAACCTCTCTTTTCTTCGCTCGTTCCATCGTAACAAAACTGTTGTTGTTCGCATCTCTCTCTCGTCGATCTCTGGAAGATATACACGTCCTTTCTCTAGTTCGTAATATTCCCGCGCTTTACGAACTAGAACATTGTGTGTAGATTCTGGTGAAAAAAGAAGACAAGAATGAAAAAAAGAAAGTTGAACTTGTTTTTTATAGAGAATGACCTCGTTATCGTTTGATCGGTCAAATAATTGTAAGCAACATTGTATGTGTTTAAACATATATCTGGAATATATGTAGTGACAATATTTCTTTTTTTTTATTTATGTTTAATTATAAAAAGCAGTTTTTATCTTTCCAAAGGCACTAAAAGTCGATGTCTTCTCGTTACAATAATGCTGCACGCCACATTTTTACATTGTAATGATAATTACCGCGGTTATTTATAAAAATTGTAATTTACAAGTATTTTAGCTATTTACACGATTAGCGCAGCACAATACTCATTGGTTATAGTTATCTGTGCGGAGCGATTGAACCGAAAGGCTGAATTTCTTCATATTTAACATATTAACATCAAGCCATCATTCATGCACTGAATTCTCGGTTGTTGAGACTGATAGGCCGAGTGTATCAATTGTATCGCCTTCTTTTAGTTCCTCGAATATCTTATAACACGTGTCAATTAGCTCTGTTGTATTTTGACGATTGTTGTGCTCGAATTAATCAATTGTGCGAAGCGCGAGTTCTCTTAAGAATGCAAATTTTGTTCATTCACCATAGGAATATACAAGCAGCCGTTAAATCTTCCAATCCGAAGAATCACCGGTTCTTGTTGATTTTGATCAAATTATCGTTAATTAAAATTTCTAAAATCCTCTTTGTTCAATTATACAAATTAAACACGCGTTTCGAATCTATAGAACTATTCCTTTGGTCGCAAACAAAATTGTCAATCGATGATGAACCGTTATTTGTTGATGTGCGCGATAACTTCTGACCGTTAAAGTGCGCCTATACATATACACATCTATGGTGCAACCAAAGATTTAAAAATCTTTTTGAAGTAGATTGAAGGCCGCGCCAAGAGCCCAACTGAGTTCATGACCATTGAGCTTTTTGTAGAGCTGAAAATCAAGAGAATTTTGTTTTGTACGTTATTCAAAATTCAACGAGAAATTTACAATGTAAATCGATGAAACGTAGATACTCATAGTATACGTACGGATAATTTTGTCGTTGGTTCCAAGTCAAAACCATCTTGGAGCAGTACGGATATAAAGGTCAAATCCAGGCACATGAAAGGTTGCTCGGTATTTGGGGTATCGCAAGCAGATATCGCTGCCTTGTGGAAGGCATCAACCGTGATTACTCCACCGCTGTACGGATCTATCAAACCCATCTATAAATAATACAAAAAAAGATTCAAATAACTTCTTAATTTCTTAACCTAGAAAAAATGAATGATATTTTTTTTCAGTCTTATCCAAAAAATCTGCATTCAAATGGTCTCACCTCTGTAGCTCTGTCAAAGTAGTACGAAAAAGCATAAACTTCGTGGTTCTTCAAACCGATAGGCTTGTTTTTAATCGTACCCACGTAATTCTTGACTATTTTCCGACATTCTGGAAAACGCACTATTGGTTTGTCCTCATCGGTGCCAGCAAAATTTTGCGCCTTGACAATCTTGTGTTGAGGATGGGTAGAACCATTCACACGATATTTTTGACTACCGTAATTCCAATCCTTGGAAATAATTGGATTCACACATTCCGAATTAACCTCTATTGTGTCAGACGGACTGTATTTTTCCAGATCGATGCCATAAGTGAGAATCTCTTTTCTTGCTGCCATTAGACCCATGCCAAGATAACTGTGCGTGTAGATGCTCATGTTGCGACCAAAAGCATTGATGCCATAAATGTGTTTTTCCAATTGCTCGAGGTTGGAACTTTCAGGTGTAAAAGTAACTTGGGTCGATCCTCCGCCAAGATCAAGAGCAGCTACCGTATTGTCTGAGTAATGTGATGTGAAACGATCGAATAGAAAGTTGACAGTGAACCAGGCGAATATTCCTTCATCGGTGCCTTCCATTATCGAGACTGAATTCTTCGTCACTAGAAAGCCTGATTCATCAAAGAGCTTTCGACACTCGTCCAGAATTGCATTTGCTTTTTCCTTGGGAAGCAATCTGAGTCCTGCTGTTGCTCTCATGTCGAGAGGTGTATTGGCCCATTCCGATTTTGGTATTACAGCCTTTGCTTTTTCCAATAGTCCGGCTAAACTTTTTGCGCTGTCTTTTGGATTGTCTGCAAAGGCGCTAAGGCCTGGTTTTATGTGAGTATAGAGTTCATGATCGAGAATGAGATTGCCATTGATAACGGAGGAATGAAAGGTGAAAGCTAGCAATCTACTTCCTGTAGAACCAGCGTCTATTATTACAACATAGAACGGCTTATGGAGATTGAACGAATAAGCCAAATTATCCAGAGCTGATGTTCCCATTCTCACCGGCTTGATATCATTCGCTATGGCTATGTAGCCCAAGAAGAGCACTCCCAGTACAAGGAATATAACGAAATACTTTTTGCTGGTAGGACCACCGGTTTCCTTCGCACGGGAAACCAATTCTCGCTCTTGCCTTCTATCATCTTGTGCGTTCAGCTAAAAAATGAAAAACCACAGATTAATAAACAATATTTCATGGATATTTGATCTCGCAGTGATAAGAATGGTTGATGTTATAGAATTTAAACTAAGAGGAAGATCAAAAGCAGCTACAGCAAGGGAGAATTAAGAAGAGGAAAATAGTAACGTCCGGAACACAGAATATATTGAAACATGTACAACTCGAAGGTTCGTCAAACACTTAAGATCTCGCGCAAAGTGATAACAACCATTTATCTACTGTAAGCAACACGCAGCGCAGAATAAAAGAAAAAAACTTCTTTACTTCATAATTGGATTGACACAAATACCTAAATCCAAAATTTGACTTAATATCTTCAAATTTGGACAAACAAACAGAAATATTTTTCCAAAAATAAAAATTCCATACAGTTTACCAGTCAGACAGCGATTTCGGTCAAATATCTGTTAAACTTAACGAGAATATTCGCAATTGCATCAAGTTAAATTCAAGTCACTTGCCAATAGCTCAAAATTTTATTTTGCTAGTCCACGTACGTAATACGCACGCGCACCTCGTCACATTTTTTCCAAAAGCAACTGCTTAACCTTCAAACATTACTAACTACTTTATAACGTTCTAAATCATCATTATCCTTTTAATACGTCCATATAATATCTTCTATTTATTTAGAACTATACAAGGAAATAAAAGACTTCGGATTCGCACATAGAGAAAGATTTTTGTGCTTTATACGCTTAAGATAAATATTCTGATATAACCTTCGCGGGTCTGTGTCGATTCGCCGCCATGCAAAAAGTAAACACTCCCGTTCTGTAACACAGTGACACCGTATGTCTAAAAAACACTTACAAGAGTATATTTCATCTAGCCAATATAGATAATGGGATGAAAAAGAGGCTCGCGAACGTATGCAATATATAAGAAGCGACAAGAAGGGAGCAACGACACTTTTTCGATAAAGCGAGAACGTGTTATTTCTTTTTTGTCCATCATATCGCGCCAGTGTGCAACACAGTCACGTGTTACCGCGCGAAGGGTTTAAAGTCGATGTTCAATTATCTCGACTTTTGTACCCCATGCTAACCCATTTAACCCTCGAACGTCTCTCGAGATTGTATTTTTCAACAATACGCGTGATACAAACTGCGCAATCGAAAGATAGAATTACGCCAACTTGTAAAAACACGACGAATACGCGAAATACGGAGATCGTCACCAGACGTACCTTTCGTTGCCTAACTTCCATCTTTGAAAAAGCCAACGGACAACTGACCGAACTAACACTGTCGGAAGGTTAAACAAGGAATGTGATATGACAAGTCCGGAAACAAAGAGCCCTTTCAACGTTCACGAAAGAGTGAACGACTGATCGGTATATACTCGACTCGGGATCGAGTAACGATTCGCATACGATTTTTGCGTATAGTCATCGCGTCATGGCCGACACAGATAACGGTTCGACGTAACCCAAGACTAAGTAGTTGACAGGCAGCTAAGATAGAGCGGACTTGACGAGAGTTCCCTGTGTGCTTCGAGTGCTTACACGCACATGTGGTTACGCATTACGTCATTGGTAATTGTCCGAAGGTCAATATATCACATGTTTTTTTTTTTTGTGACAAGATTCGATCGACCATTCGCTATATAGCTTCCAGACACGCTAATCTCTCGACAATTTTCGCTTTTTGACAAATTGACTCGAGACGATCTGCACGCTACAGCGGACAACACACGAAACATTAGTGATTCAACGAACTGTACTGTATATTAATATCTTCTGCTTCCATTCAATTAAGTGTGGAGTCATTCTGTATGTCCAGTTTACTTATTACTCAGCATATTTGTTCGCAATACGTTGCATTTTATCCCCCCTCCCCCCTTCCCCTAATCACGTGATCGCAGCATGATCTTTACGTAATAACTAATATGCCAGATAGACAATAGAAAGATAAGTGTTATTCCGGGTTCTTATCGTGGATGGAAGCATTATGAAACTATTATAGTCGTTAAGCATTTCAGAATACAAGGATTTGTTGTACAAATAGTTATATGACGTTGAAACTATGATTTGTCTGTTACTATTATTTGATTTAAAATAAAAGACGTTTAAAAATGGTATGATACTTTTTTTTTA
This sequence comes from Netelia melanura, assembly GCA_964007305.1. Lineage (NCBI taxonomy): Eukaryota > Metazoa > Arthropoda > Insecta > Hymenoptera > Ichneumonidae > Netelia > Netelia melanura. The sequence continues at coordinate 2,353,169 of OZ023258.1, forward strand.
TTATTACAGATGCGTTTACTGTGGAAGATAAGCAGCTTGACACGATTATTTAGACTTGGTGGGGTCGGTACACTGTGCCAAATGTAATCTTATCTGAAAAATTGACTTTCATACTACGTTTGTGTATTGATGAGGCAACTGACAAAGATTTGATTATTTTCTTAAAGCCTTGAATGTTAAATCGTGTGTGGATAATCTTATAAACTGGTAAAATATATAACTTGGAATTAGATTTTTGATAATAAACAATAAAGTCATGGAGACAAGATTATATTAATTAAAAATTGTTCAGAGGATTGTTACAAATCATATGGGTAGAAAATTGGATGTAAGTATTAATCCAGAGGGGAAAAAACGAAGCGAGTTTCTGGGAATCTCATTGAGGCGTCATGGGGAGAGGTTAGAATTTGTATGGTTTCAAAAATAGATTTCTCTCATTCTCGTCGTATGTAAACGGGCTAAGCTTGAAAGAAAGAAACACGATGCCGGTGTCAGATCATTCATTGTACTTTTGGTCTTGCGTCTCTTACTTGGAACAAGAAATAATATTGTTCACGCGGTACGGTAGTTTTTGTTAATTAGCGAAGGCGATAAAGAGAAACAGAAAGTGATATGAAAGCGTTAATGCGCTGTCGCGAGTGAAGGCAGAATTAGTTCTGAATTTAGATGGATATGAGATATAGTTAATGGTACGGTTGTGAAAGTATCGATAAATGGGGGCACTTTGGAAATACCGGAATATCAAAGAATGAAGCAAGAGACGAAATGTATCATCGAGTCAATAAAGGAATGAATTAGCACTTTTGTTGCGATGTCCAACGTTTTTGAATAAACATTGAAAGACACAGATAGAGCTGAATTATGAATAATACAGTCGTTTGGAAAATGGAACGTTGATGACTTTTGAACAACGCTATCGTCTCAAGAGAATTTCAGTGGCAACCGGGGAAGTGGTTCTTTTAAGTATCGAAATTTTCCATCATTCGCAGTGACGAATAGATCAAAACATTTGAAAATATGGGTCATCGTTCGGAAAGATCAAACAGCCTGTTCAAACAGGCTGCTATTCAAATTGGGGCCGGAGGGTCCGCTGGTTTTGTTGAAGTATGCATAATGCACCCGATGGATCTTGTCAAGACTCGTTTTCAGTTGCAAGTGAAGCCTCAGAGTTCCGATCCATTGTACTACACAGGTAGACGTTGCAAATTATTTTCTACAAGAAACAAATAAGTAGCTAAGTACACGTTTTATTTCATTACTTCAATTATTTTTCAAGGGATTCATGACTGCATGGTTAAAATGTATAGAAGCGAGGGTCTGGGTGCTTTTTGGAAAGGAATAGTACCACCAATTATCGTCGAAACACCAAAACGCGCTGTTAAAGTGAGAAACCAAAAGCTTACAGAGCCAGCGAATAAAACAAAATTGAAAATAACATTACAAATTGTTTTCTCTCTAGTTTTTCACCTTCGAGCAATACAAGCAATTATTTTTGTTCGGTGGGAATTCTCCAACGCCGTTGGTAAGAAAGACAGAAGAAAGTTGAACAACGGAGAATGTAAAAGTGTTTTTTGTTTTATCTTGAATTTAGACATTTGCATTGTCTGGATTTTGCGCTGGTGCAACAGAGGGCATACTCGTAAATCCATTCGAAGTTATTAAAGTACAATTACAGTCCAATCGCAAAAAGGTGAAAGAAAGCCCAACCACGTTTGCCATTACACGCGAGATTGTCAAAACGAATGGCTTAGGTCTCAATGGCCTGAACAAAGGATTATCAGCCACCGTTATGAGAAACGGGATCTTCAATTGCTTTTACTTTGGTTTTTATCATTCTGTTAAGGGTTTCGTACCTGTTAATGAAGATCCATGGTTGGAATTCTTCACGAAGGTAAAACACGACGATCCTGTCGAATTGTTCAAAATCCATTTATTTTCATCGAGTCGTTATTTTCAGGTCGCTATTGGTTTTACCGCTGGAACAGCAGCTTCGTGCTTAAACATCCCATTCGACGTGGCGAAAAGTCGAATCCAAGGACCGCAAGGGACGATCCAGTACAACGGAACAATCACAACTATTTCCATCGTTTACAGAAGGGAAGGGTATGTACCCAAAACGATTTTGTTTCTTTTCAATTACACACTGAAACGAAAAATCATTCATACTTCTATTTCTCATTTTCCTTGGGATTGTATTTTCAGGTTTACCGCACTTTATAAAGGACTTCTACCCAAAGTCTTGCGTCTCGGTCCAGGAGGTGCGATAATGCTCGTTGTGTACGACTACATGCACGCTTACCTCACAGCAAAATTCAAGGATCATTGAATCTTCTTGCTACCAATATCAATCGTGCCTTCTCGTCGATCATGACTTCAAGATGTTTATCGAAATGCCATTTTGTACTGCCTGCGATTATAATTACTCCTTTTTTGTAAGAATTATGGCGATATATTTATTGAAAGGGGAAAGTACAAAGGCACGTGCACTCTTCATATCAATAATAGACTCGAGAGAAAAATTACGAAACCTTTTTTAGTCCTCTAATACCAAGTCCAACCATTTCTCAAGATCGATAGACTTTGTTACCGTAGGGACTGCTTTTGTCTTTGATTCTGAAATAGATGGAATGAGCAGTGTTTATTCGTATGAAATTTAATCAGTGGAAATGTAATGTAGCCAGGTACCTTCAAGCCTGCTTTTACTCGGTTGAGCATTGGTGACAGGATCGGTTCTAATAGGTTCTTCCAGAGAAAGTAGAAACTCTAAGTCTTCCTCAAGATTCAAAGGATCGGTATGTGGTTTGTTTGTTGCTTTGTGAGATGGTACTGATTTCTCTGAACTTGAATTATCAATCCTATCGTCTCCCAATTTCATTTCGGTGCTGGAATCTTTTATTTCGTTCGCTCTTAAAGACTCCAACATTATATTATATGCTTTTTTGCCTTGTTCGATGGTGTTTTGAATCTCCGTGAGCTCGTCTACCTGCGAAATGGCAATATTTTGAGAAAATTATCGCCAATGCGTGTGACTGGAGATGCGATATTGCTTGACACTGACAGAAAGTTATTTTTTCATATGTTTATAGTAATGTCTCTGATACTCACGGTAAAATACTTGTCATCAACTTCGACATATTGATTGAAGGGGATACATTGTACAATGGTGGCTAAGTTTTTCATATCAACGGAAAACAGATCATCTTGGATAATGGGATCCAATGTAAGATTTTTCTCAGATTTGAACATGAAGTGACCTCCTATCGATAACGGTGCGTTGACAAGAGTTTCAAAATCTTGACCGTTTGTTTCCTGCCATATCTCATCTAATTCAGCGAGACGCGACTTTGGTTGCTGAAGACCTCTTTTAGAGAAAGAATTTTTCTCCGATGAATATTCATCATCGAGCATGTGTTGATTTTTACTGAAATCAGCTCGCCAAGTTGTACTCTTCTTGGTATCCCGTCGCTGCTCGGGCGTAAGATTCTTAAAATAGGCTTTCTTTTTGCTGTTACACGAACAGAAAAAATAATAGAAAATTATAATAACAGTAATAAACCAGAGACTCCCTTAATAACCTATAAATTCCAACGAATTTTACCTCGGTTTTGATTTCTCCATCGTTTAAGATATCTTTATTATATTTATCAGCACTGATTGAGCTTTTGTCCTAAGAAAAGATGAAAACTAATAGTTTATTAATAAATCCGAAATAACATTTGTTATGAAAGTTGAAACGTTTTTTTTTATGAAAGTAGTATGTCAAATTACGAGTCAACATCAACACTAATTTTAGTTCATTGCAAAAATTACCAGATATCATAGAGGGCGTCCTATACAATGCAGGGTTACCACATAACTTGTCCCGAGTGAGATTCCGATCCAAATCTTTACTAGTGGCGGAAACTTCCGGCGCTTTGAAATTTCTTATATATTTCATCGTGTATTATGATGGAAACATTAGGCGATCTAGAGAGTAAAATATTTCGCGTTAATAATAATATCTGTGCGTTTTCGGAATGTGGTGAATATTTCGCGATCGCTTATCAATCAAATTTAGTAATCAAGAGTGCGGCTGGATTCGATACCTTACGCACATACGCGTTCGACGATGTAATAGAGGTTAGGTTTGCACTCTCTTCTCGGTGACAGTTGGAATACAGTTTTTGAATACAAAAACAATTACGAGAATTGTGTATCATTGCAGTATATAGAATGGTCGCCCAACTGCCAATTTATCTTATGTGCAAGTATAAAAAAAACTGTCGTCCAGATATATTCGATACATCATCCCGAATGGAAATGCAAATTGATAGAAGGCAGTGCCGGAATGGAACGAGTTGTATGGGCTCCTGACAGTTGTCACATAATTACAACCGCAGATTTAAATGTAACCAATTTTTCTACTTACTCGATCCAAAAGTAATTCGATTAAACAAATAGAGTTGTATGTCTAGGTTCAAATCGCCGTGTGGTCTCTGGATGAGCAAAACGTCACTTACATACAAAACATGAAAACTCTGGGGAAAAACAACATGGCGTTCAGTCCAAACGCAAAAAACTTGGCTGTCATAACAACAGACAATGGATCGGATAGTGTAGAGATCTACAAGACCGACGGATGGAAAATTAGCAGGGTGAGTTGAATTATTAATTTTTGCGACAATGCGGAAAGTTGTCAATAAAATTTCGTACATTATATTTTTAATGGACAAATCAAAAGTCTTATCTTGTTGAGAGAAGGTATGACTACTCGTTAATCTTATCTTTCACATTGCTTCAATGAAATGAAAGATATCGAGGATTGAAAGAAAATAGTGACAGTGTATTAACATACGCAATGACGTCCTAAGGAAGTCATTCTTAATCACAATAATTACAAACTTATAACACTTCCAGATCCGCAATACAAATATCATGAATTTTCAATGTATCGTCCATTCCGCAACTGGCCAGTTGCACGATCTTTGTTTCCTTCGAAGCTGTTTCATCGGTTGGTCGAAACGCCAGTTTTTTAACGGTGGAATGATGAGCTTTGAGCGTATCATATTGGGCGTAAATTCGCCATTCAACGTTATCATTGTTAAAAACAATTTTGCGCACTTCTATGCGACCATCGTCATGGCCAAGTGCAATAACATAGGAATTATGTGAATAAGCGCAAGGTGCAAAGGCAAGCGCAGTTATCGATGAGTCTTTGATTTCTAAGCTCGCTGCAGGTTTTCCAGTTTCAAGCACGGTTGGCTCGATGCTCCAAATACCGATTTTACCATCTCGCGAGCCAGTCGCAAAATATCTCGAATCATGGGTCCATGCACAGCACCAAATTATTCTTGCATGTAGTGCGCCGGTCTTTGAACTTTCAGCTACGATCTCGTATTCGTCTTTTTCATTGATACGACAAAGTGTCCATCTTCTGTCTCGCGACACAGAGACTAGATGAGAGTCGTCGGGTGAGAAAGCCATTTGTGTCACCGTCAAACGATGAGAAGCAATTTTCTGCACCTGAGACCAAGTTTTTGTGCACCAAATGATAATTGGGGCGTGATCAGCGGTTGCTGATTTACAAGCTGTAGCGAAGCGATTTCCATCGCGTCTGCTTGCTACGGAAAAGATCTCGTAACCGTGACCATAGAGCTTTTGCAATTCGGGCCAGAGCGTGTGCCTTATCAATTCCTCTTCCGTAGGTAGGCGCTTGTAATCGAGATCGCTCGTACGATTGTCATTGCCAGCTCCATCGTCGAACAATGCTTTGTTCGTTAGACCGAGCGCAGGAACGGAAGCACCTTCTGTTAATTTTCCTTGCCAGTCGTCCGTATTTGCGATCATCGAGAGATACTTTTGAAAAGTCGCCGATGCTGTGAAAACGCGTACCACTTTTTCTTCAGCTCCAGAGGCGAATGTATAAGGTCCTAGCATCGCAAGACAGCTTAAATCGTATCCATGAACCTGCGGACGACTAATCTCGTGCCAAACCTCACCCTCGTTTGTCTTCCAAGGTGCGTGAACTCTCGTCGTCTGGTCGAGACTCGCGCTCACTAAAAATCTGTCAAACGTATTATGTGAAAAATAATCAATATTTCAATGAAAACATATATATCAAAGCTACATTCACCTGCCCTTATGGTCCCAGCAGAGGTCAACGACTCCTGAAAAATGACCAGTCGGTCCAACTCTTGGTATCCATTCACGCTCTTTCTCCTGATACTTCCATAAGTGAAAAGAACCCTGATAACTGTGAGCAAGGATACTACGTCCATCCGGTGAATATTTGCAACCATAAAATCCTAGCGAATTACCACCGACTTCACCCACGCGAACAGCCTCGCGCCAGACCCCGCCGTGTTTCGCATCGGGTTCCCAGATAATCATGGACTTGTCCATGGCACAGGAGAGAAGAGTGATCGGTCTAAGCAGTTTGTTCTCATTCGTAGAAAACACAGGCGGATGCCAGTTGACACCGTAGACCCAATGCTCGTGACCGCTCAATATAGACTCGAGAGTAATCGCATATTTTACATTTCCCACTGTAAACCTCTTGATTCTTCTCTGCATCTCATCGGTTCCTGCTGTAAACCTATTAATTCCTGCCTGCATCTCAATGGCAACATCCTCTTGATCGACATAGATTTTCCATAGGCGTATGGTCGTGTCTTGCGAACCAGTCGCCAAAAAACAATTCTTATCAGAATCATGAGTGAAATCCATGCATCTTATCCAATCTTCGTGATTGTGCAGCGATTGACCATGAACGAATTGTATTTTTTCCTCGTTGGATACATCTTGATAATAGATGTGTATGCTACAATCGTCTAATGCGATTGCAACAAGAGGTGTCTTAGAATCTGGTAAATATGAGAGACGAGCCTCGGTTGGAATTCTTCTTCCAAAAGTCAAAGTTTGAATCTTTGAGATGCTTCGCGTAATGTCTCTGTGCCACAGGACAAAAATTCCCTCTGTGCTCGCAGTGCATAGCAATAATTCTGGATAAGGGGTTTCCTGCGAAGGTTCTTGTAGATAAACAGCATCAGCAATAGTCAGAGGATTACCATCGTCCGCAATCGACGTAGGCACATAGGTTGTTCCCTCGGCACTCCAAACGATTGCGGTACCATCTGTCGAAGCAGACAAAAATTCTGCTTCTGGTTTTCCATCGTTTCTTTTTATCCATCGAACGACGTTAACACGTGCTGTGTGTCTGTGAAGCGTTTGTGTTACTCTGCCGATCTCACGATACGACGGATCGTACAATGCTATTGCGTTACAAGCACCGTAGCAAACAAGACCATTTCCACCCCAATCGGCGGAATTTGGAACACGATTACATGCACACGAGATGTATCTCGTTTCGTCCATTATTGAGGAAATTTAGTGATGCCCTGTTTTATTCCGTCGTTTATTTACAAAACTAGGAATATTGATCACAAACCTTGGATCAGAATATAACGTGACTGACACCGGTGTACATATGAGATAAACATACACGTGGTCAGCTGTGCACGGCACTATATGTACAGCTTGTCGTACCAACGTGAAGTTGGCCGCAAACTAGTGTAGTCCAGTGTGTCGATATGGGTCGGGTTTTTCGCGCATGCGCGGCAACAGCAGCATGAAGACAGTGCCGTGCTATGTCACTAGTGTGAGATCATATTTTTCTTTTCCAGATTCTAAAGTATAATATTTTATTTATCTGCTAATAAATGATGTTTGTTATATCACATATACACATATTATACAATTATTATTTATTTGAAAGTTATATACGTATTAAAACCTTTTTTTAATGACATGTAATAGTTTAATACAAACTTAGCAGAATGGTTGAATAATGAACCCGATGCTCGATACCTCTTTTCACTAGATATTGATACTTCACTGATGCTTGTTCAGTTGCGCATGCGCGAAAAACCCGACCCATATCGACACACTGGTGTAGTCATATATATGGCGAATGCCGTGACGATTCAAATTACACGGTATTATAATTGTGATGTTTGTGTTCGGTGGGAAATTTTCGATTTCAAAACGACGCTACAAAGTATTTTTGGACGAAAACAAATTTTGACCTTCCCAGACCCCCAAAGTCTCGAAAGTAAATCACGAATGTTTACGGCACCTGCCGAGGATTTATATTTTTTTCCGTCCAAAAACGCTTCACTCGGAGATTACGGAATCGGGAATTTGCTTTGCAATACAAATATATGACTTGGACATCAAACATTGTGTATAATTACGATAGCTTGCGGCCAACTTCACGTGGGTACAAAAAGCTCGCCACGCAGGTAGACGTGGTTTCAATTGACTCCAGCGCCACGTAGTGTCAAAAATCCGTACTGTATAGAGAGAGCTGAAGTTAGTCGATGTTTTTGAGATTGAAACTTAAATTTTTTTTACAGAAATTATTATGCGAAAAATTAAGCGCGATCGACGGACTTTCCTGGTCGCCTAACAGTGAATTATTATGCATATGGTGTTCAATTAGCGGCCAAGCGAAATTGTTGGTATATTCGACGACGAGCGACAGTCACGTTGGCGCTTTTGAACCGGAAGTTCCGAGCAGTGTGAAAAAGGCGGGAATACAAAACGAAGAAGCTTATCATGGACCGAGAGGTATCGACAAAATTGCTTGGGGTCCAAGTGGACAGTTACTCGCGCTCGCTGCTTTTAATGAAACGGTACGTAAAGTTGTAGCTGCATAATAATAAAGTTCACGAACTCTTAAAATGTTGTTGAGAAACTTAACGAGAAAAATTTTCACGTATCTTCGTTTATAGATTAAAAAAATTGATTCGTTTCTTCTAACCATTGACAATATTACGAATTATCTTTTTATTCGTGTCTATATGTGTAATTTTAACGATTTCGAAGAGACATGTACTTTACTACCGTCAAACATTGTTTCTAACCTATAAAATTTTTATTCTTCTTACTGTCGAAAATTCTTGGTAATTCTTGCAGATCGTACTTCTGAATTATGTGACATGGAAGCCAATACTGGAATTGCGCTGCGAGCCTGTGATAAAGGATGCCGATTATCTTGGCAAGGTGTACAGAGAGAGCACAACCGGTGCAAGGAGTACAAATGTAAACAATGGGCAGACGGAGAAGCAAACGAGTAATTATCACAGCTAAAATGTTTTTGTTTTAGTCAGACAATTCTTTAGATAGCAAATATGACTATAATAATTAATTTCTTGTAATCTTCTTTCTCCATCTTCATTGTAAATCTTCAGTGAACGAGGTGAACGAACGACCGATAAACATTCCAATAGCAACGAGCATCAACAACGAAGTACTTTTCATCGCCGCCTTTGACATTCTCGTGTGGAGCTCCTGCGGTTCTTATTTAGCCTTAAGACATCAGGTTTATGCTTCCACGATGTGGATATGGAATATTGCGGAGGACAGTGTCGATTATATGTTGCTCAAGAGACCCATTTCCGGTGAGATAAAGTGCGATTGGTAGATAATTCACTGGATCTTCGTTAGAAGTAGAGTTTTACAAATAATCTTCTTTCTGCTTGCGGCAGGTGCATGCTGGAGTCCGACCTCTCCCCGTTTGGCAATTTTTACGGAGAGTCCTTTTATCTTTGAATGGCGAGAGGGACGCGACGCAACGAGATACCCGTCACCAAGAGGAATGACCGTTATTTCGGGACAATGGCATCCCCGAGGAAATACTTTGGCTGTTTGTGGCTACAACAAGACTGCGATAATGCATCTGGGCGACGGATGATTCGTTCTCTAACATTCTTCCTCGACATCTCACTTTTTTGTTTATTAACATCCTCGTGTCTTTATCATCATACCTTGTATCATATTTATAACATAATGCGTTTATTTACATTGCCCACACGGAAAAAAAAAAGAAATGTCGCAATAATGTCTCAAAATCATTATTTTGCTTTCGTTTCTTACACGTTCCTCATTTAAACTGCACGCACGCCTTATTTCTAGACTGGGGAAGTCTCTCAAGTAACGCTTATCATGGCGTGTCGTATTTGTTACTGTTTTTTGTTTTGTTTTATACAAAAGCTAGCGTTTCACGAATACGTCTAGTTCAGGAACGACGTACGTAAGAGGTAAATTGTGTGAAGAGCGAGATAGGCACGATGCAGGAAAATAATAAAGGAGAGCGATTATAAACACCTAAAAGTGAGACTCGCACGAGACAAAATGTATAACCAGATTTGAAAGTTAGAATACAAGATAAACTCCATGCGCAAAAGAATTTCTGGTATTGAAGAATGAACAAAAAAATATCTCTTCTTTTTTAAAGTATCAAACGATAATTTTTACTCTTTGATTCTTATAACGTGACGATGGGCTTAGAACCATTAATGAGACTAATATTTTCCAAAAACGTAACTCAAAATTAAACCATCGCCTAACACGTTCATGATATTCCAACAGCGCTCATTGAATTGCACAAAAGTCTGACATTATCATTACTATTTATTTTTCAAAAACCAACACAAAGCAGAGCAAATATTCTCTTCGCGTCGTCGATCACTTTTAGGCACTCCTAAGACGTCAAGAAGACGATTAAAAAGTGAATATCAGCAATTTATCCTAAACAAACGTGAACGAGCTATGAGGGATGATCTATCGCCGCATGCGAGCCAAGAGCAGACTTGTGAGTAAATTTTTTGAAACACACATTGCACTCGTGTCCCCTATCGTTACTAGTATGAAATAAAGAATGTTTTCTCAATGAAGAGCGTTCCCTAAACGCCTTAGGACACGTTTCGCACTCGTACGGACGTTCACCTGTGTGAACTAGTACGTGACTGTTCAGAGTAGTTTTTTGGGTAAAAGTTTTCTTGCAAACGAAACACTCGTAAGGACGATCCCCTGTATGTACGAGCATGTGTTTCTTCAGGCTGGATTTTTCCCTAAATGTTTTGCCACATATGTGGCAAGCGTGTCTCTTATCTCCAGTGTGTACGAGCATGTGGGAATTGAGCCTGGTTCTTTCGCGAAAGGCCATGTCGCACAATTCGCAAGCGAATGGCTTTTCACCGGTGTGTATGAGAGTGTGCCTGTTGAGATCCGATTTGCGAGTAAATATTTTGTCGCAGACTTTGCAATCATATTGGCCACCGGTGTGTGAAAGCATGTGACTGTTGAGATCCGATTTACGTGCACAAGCCTTGTGACAAATGTAACATTCGTGTGGTTTTTCTCCAGTATGAACAAGCATGTGAGAATTGAGCTTCGCTTTTTCACGAAAGGTCATGAGGCACTCCTTGCATTCGTAGGGTCGCTCGCCTGTATGTACCATGGTGTGTCTGATGAGCTCGGATTTCCTTTTGTACGTTTTCTCGCATATATTGCAGGCATGAGGTTTCTCACCGCTGTGCGCCAACATGTGATTGTTAAGAGCGGTTCTCTGGGCGAAAGATCTGTCGCACAGTGTGCATTTGAATTGTTTCGTTGTTTGAGTGTTCGTGCGCATATCTGGATCTGGCTTGTCCCGGAAAGTTGCTGAGAATACGTCGTATTTGTAAGGGGTTTCGCTCATGTGCATCAGCGTGTGCCGATTGAGCGTGTCCCGATCTTTGAAACGCATTTTACAGATATCGCAACGTAAACCACCTCGAGACTCGTTCTCGACTTTGTTCATTGGATCTTTTCGTCTGTCGTCGACGAGATTCGTACGTTCGTACATTTTTCTTGTTGCCTCGGTGTTCGCATTGTCGAAATTGTAACCAGCACCAATCGCTGCACCGGGTTGCTCGGAATTCGCAACGACCACGACGCCACTTCCAGTTGGACAACAATTGTTGCTGGTCGTTGCGTGCGTTTGCACGTGATTTCTCAGACACCATTTATAGGCGAATCTCTTCTGGCAGACGTTGCACTCGACTGGATTCATGCCCACATGCGTCAACATATGGGCGTGAAGACTCGCGTTATCTTGGAAAGTCTGGTGACATACTTGACACTGATCGCCACCAGCAGCGACGTTTCCACTGCCACCGCAGTGAGTTCGCAGATGAGTTATCATCGAGTCGTTGTTCAGGAACCACTTTTTGCAGATGGTACACTGGACCTTGTAGAATTTTGGCTGATCCGGAGAATCGTCGTCTTTGTCCTGTTCCGTGTTGTCACAATGTTCCTCCTCAACGACGCGCTCCTCCTCCTCGCCTTCCTGCTCCTCCAGGTCTTCACGATCTGCGGATTTTTGGCTCGATTCGTCGGTCTGCGAACCCGAGCACAATGTCGTAGTCGCTAATTGAGCAGCCCAGCAATGATGTCCGCTCGATTGACTCTCTAGTTCCAGCTTGACCTGCAATCGAAATTTTTACGTTTCTCGAATATCTCGACCTTGTTTTGATCTATTATTTTTCTATAATTGTTTTGTTGTTATTGTATTGCTTGGTTTTTTTTTTGTATAGACTGTTTTCCCTGATTATCTCATCACCATTTCATCCGTGAAATCCCCTTCATGACTGTCGATCGGTAGGAAAACCTTTCCAAATGTTCCCGTGCAGATATCCTCGATGTAAGACTGACCGTATCTCTCACCGGGTTCTTCCTTAAGCACGACCGTGACAATGTTCTCATCCTTGAATCAATTAGCCGAGGGTTAGAGAGGGGAGTCGAATTTTTTTTGTTATCGGACTACCCGTTGTTATTCTTTGTCGCAGTTTTGCGCACGCAAACGTTACCATAACCTGACTGCATATAGCTAGTGCATCCATCGGCTCGTGTATTATCTTTTTATAATATTATTTTTCGTCGTTTCACCCTAAAATCTTCCTTTTCCTGTATTTTGACTCCTGAAACAAGTAGAAACACAACAGTGAATTAGCGCTTCTTTTCATTTCTATATTCTCCTTATGTTTTCAAAAATACAACTATTCATTCTTAAGAAAATCATGTCCGTACCAAACCGTACCAGTAATACAAATCTTTTTCTTTCAGAAACTTACATACGTACAATTAAATTCGATCTTAAAAATGAAAACTCTGCGCAAAATGGACATTTGATTTATTCTTCACTATAAATTTGTCTTGGCAACATTTCTTCCTCAACGAATAGGCCAGAAGAGACTGAGACGTTTCCACATACAGCAACGTTCGTGATCGAGGAAAAAAAATTATGACGAAAGAAATGTGTACGTTTCGAATTGTCGTCTGTTTCCACATTCTTATGATAAGAGGTATCGAATTGTGAGAATAAACTTACCATATCAATAATATCATCGTATTCCTGGTCACAGTAACGACTTTCGAGCAATCATCGAACATAACCTCGCATCAAAATATCACTTCTTCGTACGAACGATTGAATAACGAGAGCCCAATTCAATCGAGGGTTTGTTTGGACGGAGAGATCGTGATTCGAAGATTCAATCCTGGATCTCGAATTGTACGATAGGGCTCGACGATTATAAGGACGTTTTCAGAGTCTTATCAAGGACATACGATCAACAGCGGCAATGCTGCGGAAACACTTTTTCGAACGTCGCTTACCCTCCGATTTTTCCTCCGTTTTGCACCACTTCGCGTTCGTACAGAACAGAATAATAACATCGTAACCATCAACCAAAAAGAGCGCACTAGACCGGAAATCTCTCGTTTACAATTGCACAGTGGTCAAATTATATATTTTGTTGCGGCAGACGCGATTTCACTCACGCAAAGTGACATCTGTTATCAATACTCGTACTTCCCGTAGTCTCCCTCGTTCTTACTCGAATAATAAGATAGATAACGAGAACATTCGTCACAACGGCATTGTAATTCCCACTTGCTCACAGGGATAATCAGCGAATTGTGAGAACCATTTGTACATGCCACTTATTATCTCATTATTATTATTTACTCGAGATTTCTACGCTTCGAGATTCCAACGGCGGCCATTGTTGTTTCTCCGAGAGTTCGCAATGCGCATGCGCCGAGTATTTTATGTCGCACATGTGCAGTTCTACACTCGTATCTAAATATAAAAGAAGAATCCTTTTGATTTTTAATTCTCTCTAGGAGTGGCAATTATATTTCAAGTGGAAATAACGCCCTTTCTCGTTTAACGAAGTTTTAAATCTCCAAATGATAAATAGATAAGAACAATACAATCGTATATTCGTGATTTACACTACAGTTTCGATTCAGAAAGGTTCCTATAACAGAAGTAAATTTTACCCCTGCTACGATGCAAGCCCTCAGTAGTTAAAGTCCACTTCCGGCACTTAGGGCGGGTCGTAACGTGAAAATTCTTCAACGTCCAAACCGCCTTTATAGGTTAATCATAAATCTATGAGACATTTTTATCTCCCATAATCCAAACATACAAGCTTTATTCCATATTTAATTGTTCGAAATATAAAAAAAAGGAACTTTCATATTTTTTAATGTTTCAACGGACAAAATTTAAAAATCCAACTACGTGAACGTCACAACGAACGTGAACGATTCCGAAAGACAGCTATAAAATAATTTTCGAATAAAAGTAAACAAAACATCAACCCACCCCTAAACAACGAATAGTCCTGAGTAAAAATATCGTTCTCGACTGTTAAAATAATGATAAAATAAGGAAATAGAATTACACCCCTTTCGAAATTCTCGATACTTTGGCGGTCTACGATAGAGACAGAGATACAGAGAGAACATAACCATGGTGATATCACGAGGGCTGTGACTTTTGTGGCCGGCGTTGCCGTAAGCTCGACCGCCCCTCCGTTACTCCAACGGTCATCTCTCTCCCTCCGTGGCACTGGCTCGCGGTATATACGGGGGCGGTGGGGTGTGCGCAAAGCATTCTCCGCGAGTCGGATCGATGCTGGAAATAGCTCAGGCCGTGTCGAGCCGGAGAGACGTACGAGGTGAGTCGCCTTCGTCTCTACGGCGAGAGAGAGACTAGAGCCTTGCCTGGCTCTCCGGCTCTAACGTTTTTAACACGGGGAAAAAAAATACTACGAACCAAAAAAAAAAACGATATATTCTCGCGTGTTAAAAAAAAACGGAACGATTAATCGATAAAATCAAGTTGAACGTAAAGAAAAAGAAAAGGATAACAACAACAGTACCAACGATCGATAACCGTCGCCATTCGGAGAAGAAAAAATAAATAAGAAAAATGAAATAATATTACCTCGACCTTCCCGCTAAGACGAATCTTGTCGACTTTAACGCGAACGACGGTTAGGCGTGAGTTTCGCGGAAACGCGATTGTCAGTTTTACTCGTTTTTTTCTCGCTTTCTGTTTTCACTTCGTTCTTGACTAGTTCGGTTTCTTCCAAATGGTGGACGAGCTCGCGGGATGATGACGCAAATAAAATGTGCACCGAATCAATGTGGCTGATGAGGCTCTATTCGTAAGTACTTATCGCATATCAACCCTCTCTCTCTCTTTTTCTTTATTTCTGTATTTTCTTCGCTCTCTCTCTCTCTCTTGTGGCATTTCGGCTTCCAGGAGGGAGACGCGCTATAACGAAAAGCTCCAATACGCCCACGCTCGTCATTCCTCGACCCTTCTTTCCTCCGCCCCTTCCTCACCCTCGCCACCCTTTCGACTCTTCCGGTTTAGGGGTGAATTTTTTTTAATTTTTTTTTTTTCGAAATGGAAATTAAAAAAATGTAATTGGTCGGGTAGTTGGTAAATATTGATCGGTGAAAATTGTTTTTTGGGGGAGATTTTTTTTTTTGGAGGGGGATGAAAATTGTTTGAATTTTGAGAAAGTTGCAAGATGCAGTTTTTGGTTGAAACGAGGGATGGGAAAATTTTGTTTATTTATCGAGAGGGTGAAAGAGAATATTTTCAAGCAAGGGGGATGAAAAAATTATTTTTCGGTGATTGAGGGATGAAAAAATTGTTTTTGGGAATATTAATGAGGAAAAAAAATATTTCTTAATTGATAAGGGATGAAATAATAATCAGTTGGCGGATAAGGGATGAAAAAATAATCATTTGACGGATAAGGGATGAAAAAAGAATTATTTGGCGGATAAGGGATGAAAAAATAATCATTTGACGGATAAGGGATGAAAAAATAATAATTTGACGGATAAGGGATGAAACAATAATCAGTTGGCGGATAAGGGATGAAAAAATAATCATTTGGCGGATAAGGGATGAAATAATAATCATTTGGCGGATAAGGGATTAAAAAATAATAATTTGGCGAATAAGGGATGAAAAAATGATTATTTGGCGGATAAGGGATGAAAAAAGAATCATTTGGCGGATAAGGGATGAAAAAATAATCATTTGGCGAATAAGGGATGAAAAAATAATCATTTAGCGGATAAGGGATGAAAAAATAATCATTTTGCGGATAAGGGATGAAAAAGTAATCTTTTGGCGGATAAGGGATGAAAAAATAATCATTTGGCGGATAAGGGATGAAAAAATAATCATTTGGCGGATAAGGGATGAAAAAGTAATCATTTGGTGGATAAGGGATGAAAAAATAATCATTTAGCGGATAAGGGATGAAAAAATAATAATTTAGCGGATAAGGGTTGAAAAAATAATCATTTAGCGGATAAGGGATGAACAAATAATCATTTAGCGGATAAGGGATGAAAAAAGAATCATTTGGCGGATAAGGGATGAAAAAATAATCATTTGGCGGATAAGGGATGAAAAAATAATCATTTGGCGGATAAGGGATGAAAAAATAATCATTTGACGGATAAGGGATGAAAAAATTATTTCCATCTCCAAAAACCGTTGTAAATTTTATTTCACCTCGATAAAGGGTCGTTCAAATTATTTTCCTCAACGTTCAAAATTAATTTTATCATTAACATTGATTTATTATCAAAATAAATAATTTTAATAAAATTGATTAAAAAACAATCATTTAATTTTTCTTTCTCCGCCAAGACATGCAAAAACAAAAAATCATTTCCCCCAATAAGAGATAAAAAAAATAATTTATTTCATTTCCAAAAATTGTTGTAAATTTTATTTTCCCTTTACAATAAAAATCTTAAAATTATTTCATCCCGTCGAGTAGTTGCAAAATTAAGCTTCCCACTTTTCTCAACGTCCAAAATTAATTTGATCATTAACATTGCTTTATTATCAAATTGAATAAATAAATTTAATAAATTTAATAAATTTAATAAATTTAATAAATTTAATAAATTTAATAAATTTAATAAATTTAATAAATAAATTTAATAAATTTAATAAATAAATTTAATAAATTTAATAAATAAATTTAATAAATTTAATAAATTTAATAAATTTAATAAATTTAATAAATTTAATAAATTTAATAAATTTAATAAATTTAATAAACTTAATAAATTTAATAAATTTAATAAATTTGATAAAATTGAAAAAAAAAATAATTAAAAAAATTTCTCTTTTTTTTTTCTCCTTCTTCGAGATTAGTTTCTATATCGGCCTTGACTCTGAGGAAGCTTTCTTCGGACCGTCGGGGTTTCTCGCACTCCGTCGTCGTTCGCAAAAGCTCACGCACCGAGAATACCCACAGTCGTCCAAGTTCAGTCTCGTCGTATCTTCCACCATCGTTATACGACGTTTACTCGCACGTTCTTCTTCTCGCTTCATTCGTCAAGGACATTTGCGACGTTCCAATTTCTCGTTGCTTATCGCTCTCGTTGCTGTCTCGTTTTGTTTATTTTTTTTTTCTTGTATTGTTCGTATACGTCGATGAGAGGAAACGCTCCCGGGGGGTTGAGAAAAAGAGAGAACTCGCGACTGATGCGTTACAGTGACGCGGATCAATCGAAAAGTGGCCGAGTGTGAGAGAAAAGTGTCTTTGTTTATTCGTCCTCGATCCACTTTCTCTCGTTTGTATAATGAAATTGCATTAAACAAATAAGTAAGTTGCATCGGGAGAAATTCGTTGAGAGATTGCATAAAAATTGCATAGTAATAAAGTGCATAATAATAGAATGCAGAAAAGTGCATAATACTGAAATTAAAAAAAATGCACTTAAAAAATGTAAATAATTGCATTGAAAATGCTTGAAAATTGCATTACAGAAGTGCATAAAAATTGCATTACAGAAATGCTTAAAAATTGCATAAAAATTGCTTTACAGAAATGCTTAAAAATTGCATAAAAATTGCATTACAGAAATGGTTGAAAATTGAATAAAAATTGCATTACAGAAATGCTTGAAAATTGAATAAAAATTGCATTACAGAAATACTTAAAAATTCCACCAACATTGCATAATAATAAAATGCAGAAAACTGCATTAAAAAAAATGCTTGAAAATTACATTAAAAAATGCACACAATTGCATTAAAAAATGCTTGAAAATTGGATTACAAAAATTGCACACAAATTGCACCAGAATTCCATAATAATAAAGTGCAAAAAATTGCGTTAATAAATGCTTGAAAATTGCATTACAAAAATGTATTAAAATTACATTACAGACATGCTTAAAAATTGCATAACATTGCACCAAACTTGCATAATAATAAAATGCAAAAAATTGCATTAAAAGAGAAATGTTTGAAAATTGCATTAAAAAAATGCTTCAAAATTGCACCAAAATTGCATCATAATAAAATGCAAAAAATTGCGTTAAAATAATGCAAAAAACTGCATTTAAAAAATATTAAAAAATGCACAAAATTGCATTTAAAAAATGCACTAAATTGCATTACAAAAGTGCTTCAAAATTGCATTTAAAAAATGCTTCAAAAGTGCATAAAAACAATTTTTTAAAAAAGTGCAAAAAATTGCACTTTCTTGCATCCCACGATAAAAAATCAAAATTCAATTTTCAATCTCAAAGTTGATCGATCCAACTCGCCCCTGTCCTCTTAAAAATGCCAAAAAAAAAAAAAATTTTTCAATAATCGACAACAAAAATTGTCCAAGCAGGGCCAACTTCCGGTACCGGCAAACTTCGTTAACCAACCCCTTCGCCATTTTTCAAAGAGGGAAACCTCGATTCATGGAGAATTTAATTAATGCGTGGCGGGAAGGCAATTACTTTACGATTTATTTTTCAGACGGACGAACTTTTTTTTTTTTTTCTTTCTTTCTTTTCGTCCCTTTCGCTTCTCTGTCATTTTCAACCCCCCTCGTTGCTCCGACGACACCGCGAGGGGCTGGCGGACGAGCGACGAAAGAGGAAACGAGCCGAAGAGAGAGAGAGAGAGAGAGAGGAGAGAGAGGACGACGCGAGTCTTACGATCGATAATTCTCGAAACAGCGTGCTCTCTCGCCGCCAGAGTCGAGCGCCCAGTTCGCGATTCATCGAATGACGAACTGGGTCAAATTCGATTATCCGCGCTAGAAAGACGACAATGGCGAAACGCCGATACCTTTGTTTTCTTTTTTCAGGTGCGATGTTATTTCCCGATTGAATTTAAATAAATTTAGAAAAAATAAAAAAGAACAAGATGGCGGTTAATTGGGGGCAAAAAGAGGCGGCGGAGGGGGGGGGGGTTGCTTTATTTTTGTTTTCAGGTTCGATGTTATTTCGCGATCGGATTTAAATAAATTTAGAAAAAATTAAAAATAACAAGATGGCGGTTAATTTGGGGTAAACAGACGGGGTGGGGGGTTGCTTTGTTTTTTTGACCAGCAATGTTGGGGGGGGGGGCAAATTGGGGCGGATTGGGGGCAAAAAAGGGGTGGGGGGGTTGCTTTATTTTTGTTTTCAGGGGCGATGTTATTTCTCGATTGGGTTTAAATAAATCGAGGAAAAATTAAAAATAACAAGATGGCGGTTAATTGGGGGCAAAAAGAGGGGTGGGGGGTTGCTCTATTTTTGTTTTCAGGGGCGATGTTATTTCGCGATTGGGTTTAAATAAATTTAGGAAAAATTAAAAATAACAAGATGGCGGTTAATTGGGGGCAAAAGGAGGGGAGGGGGGTTGCTTTATTTTTGTTTTCAGGGGCGATGTTATTTCGCGATTGGATTTAAATAAATTTAGGAAAAGTTAAAAATAACAAGATGGCGGTTAATTAGGGGTAAGAAGAAGGGTGGTGGGGTGGAAAATGGATCGGGAATTGAAAGGGACGGGAAGGGGTTGACAAAACTGTTGCATCGGATTTCGATTTTGATTGCCGTCGGGTCGAAAAGCAAAATTGCGTCGGAAAATTGTTTAAACAATTTCTACGATAAAAAAAACTGTTTTAAATCGTTTTTTGTTTGGTTTTTGAAAATTTGGTTGAATTGATTTCTTTCGCTTTTCTCAATTTTTGAGTTTCGATTTTGATCTTTGACGTATCAAAAAGCAAAATTGAAACAGAAAATAATAAAATAATTTTATAAACAAAAGTTTTTTAAATGAACGATTTTTTTTCGTTTTTTTGAAAATTTTCTCAACTCGATTTTTCTCTCTTCTCTCAATTTCGCCTTTGAATTTTGATTGTCGCCCAGTCGAAAATTAAATTGAACACCAAAAACTAAACAAAAATTTATGATAAACAACAAATTTTAAATGTCCGATTTCTTTCGTTTTTTTAAAATTCGCTCGACTCTCAATTTTTTCGTTGGAGTTTAGAAGTAAAAAGAAATATATTATAACGCTTGTCGTTTCGTCGATATTGAAATTTCACTTTTTCAAGTTAAATTGGATTTTTCCATCCCTGTAAAAATAGTCAAGTGGGGTTGCTAGCTTTATTTCCGATGTATATAATAGCGATATAGCTCCGCAAGTTCGTCTCGGCGACATCCTGTTTCGTTGACTCTTTAATATCGATCATGGTCTCGTGTCACGTACTTCGCATAAGTTTTCTTATCATTGCTCAGACGGCAAGGGGTAGCTCGGGGTAGATAGGGGATGTTTCCCTCTCGACGAACACGTAGCAACTCGACGATGTTCGAGCTCTCGATGCTTACGGTTTACGTCGTGAGTAAAATTCCGAGGTGATTTCCGCCACCCTCCGAGACTTAAATCGATTTTTCGATGTAGATAATATTATCTTTATCTACAGATAATTTAGTATCTACAAGATAATATTATCGAACCCAAGATCTATAGTTTAGTGAGAATTTCGTGATTAATTGAAGTATCTATGATTCCTAGATAAATCTGCAATCTGTAGATAAATTTGTTATCTACAGATAATATTATCTAAAGATAAACATAAAATCTATAAATAAATCTGCCATCTATAGATACATCTGTGATTTACATCAGCCTTCTCTAGATAAATCTATCTAGATAATTCTACGTTATCTACAGCCATCTATATCTAGATTTACGCCCATTATACGAAAAATAACGTATCACACTCAATTGTTAAAATAAATTATTTGACCCAAACGAAATAAAATGCGAGATAGTGCGATTAGGAATAAATTCTTCTCGTATTATTAACTCGTCATTACGGCTTTCGTGTTTCAGCGACGATGGGAGGAAGCCTCTGCTTTATAACGTAACAAACGCAATCTGTAGATAAATTTGTTATCTACAGATAATATTATCATCTGCAGATAAAATTATTATCTACAGATAATATTATCTAAAGATAAACATAAAATCTATAAATAAATCTGCCATCTATAGATACGTCTGTGATTTACATCAGCCCTCTCTAGATAAATCTATCTAGATAATTCTACGTTATCTACAGCCATCTATATCTAGATTTACGCCCATTATACGAAAAATAACGTATCACACTCAATATAAAAACTCTCACAACGTCTCGACCAGAAAAAAAATTCGTCCACAAACATTTTTATCCAAAATACAAAAATGTTTCTATTATAATAAAAAGATACGTTAAAATAAATTATTTGACCCAAACGAAATAAAGTGCGAGATAGTGCGATTAGGAATAAATTCTTCTCGTATTATTAACTCGTCGTTACGGCTTTCGTGTTCCAGCGACGATGAGAGGAAGCCTCCGCTTTATAACGTAACAAACGTAATCTGTAGATAAATTTGTTATCTACAGATAATATTATCATCTGCAGATAAAATTATTATCTACAGATAATATTATCATCGGCTGATAAAATTATTATCTACAGATAATATTATCTAAAGATAAACATAAATATATAAATAAATCTGCCATCTATAGATAGATCTGTGATTTACATCAGCCCTCTCTAGATAAATCTATCTAGATAATTCTACGTTATCTACAGCTATCTATATCTAGATTTACGCCCATTATACGAAAAATAACGTATCACACTCAATATAAAAACTCTCACAACGTCTGGACCAGAAAAAAAATTCCTCCAGAAACATTTTTTAATCCAAAATACAAAAATGTTTCTGCTATAATAAAAATACGTTAAAATAAATTATTTGAACCAAACGAAATAAAGTGCGAGATTGTGCGATTAGGAATAAATTCTTCTCGTATTATTAACTCGTCGTTACGGCTTTCGCGTTCCAGCGACGATGAGAGGAAGCCTCTGCTTTATAACGTAACAAACGTGTACGAAAAATTTACATAAGCCACGTTTCAATTTGTACGACGTTCTCATTAATAATTATCCTCTTTAAGCCCGGAGAGCCCGAATACATTTTCTACGTTCCCCCGATGCGTCGAGAGCCGGATCGATCGCTCGCTTCTGGCAAAGATCCCAACCCAAGCACGATGATACGAAGTTGCGATGATATTATTATGTTTTTCTGTTTTTTTTTTCTTCTTTTTTTTTTTTTTTTCCGTCCCTATCTCGCAGTGTAATCGTAGACCGCATTCGGTCAAGACGCGAACGTGACGAGAATAGTAATGTCCAGCTGGCTATCGGAATTGGGACGATACGCGTTAATCGATCGTTTGGAAAATTTTCGTTCGCGACTCGAGACAGAAAAATGTAGGAAAGTTTGAGATTTTTTTTTGAGAAAAGTAAACGAGATATCGAAATTTGGTAAAGAGGGTGTTGTTATACAAGTATCGAGGATTGTTTGTGAATTTTATCAGGGGTGTAATAAAGAAAATGGCGGCTGGCCAGTAGTTTTTTCAATTGTGTTTTTTCTTTTTTATTGATGACTGGTTGAAGCTATAAGTGGTGCAATTTCAAAGCTACGATAATGAACCGAAAAGAATTCGATAAGGTATGATAACAGCTTCGATGCTACGTAGGATTTTGTTTTTAAATTGACTTTTGCAAAAATGGTGCGTTGTTGAACAAAAATTTTGATAAAATGCAAAAAAATGCAAGAAAATTGTTAATAACATTTGAGCTATGTGATGTAAACAAAAAAAACGTATGTAGGGTTGAAGCTGTTATCATCCTCTATCAAATGCTTTTTGGTTCATTATTGTAGCTTTAAAATTGTAGCAGTTATGGCTTCGGCAATGCAGCAATGAAAAAGAAACGACGTAGCTGGAAAAATGACGCCATTTTGTGTAGTACAGTTCTGATAAAATTTATAAACAATGCTGAATGCTTGTATAATAAGACTCTTTTTGCAGAATTTCGATATGTTGTTTAGTTTCTTTGAAAAAAAATCCCAACGTTTACTATAATTTTCGGCCTTTAGACTCGTTTACCCCCTTAAAGATGGATTTAATTTTGTATATTCAATCTTTTCTTCGATTAACGAGAAATTAAATTGAGGAGAGAGTGTGAAAATCTTGAAAATTTGATTTTATGTTAGGAAAATAGGAAGAATTTGGGTTTTTTTAAAACTTTTTTGTTTTTTAGGGGTGGAAGTTGTTTTTCAAAAAATTGGGAAAAGTGTATTCGCTTCCAAAAAGATAAAAATGGGGAAAATCTTGAAATATTTGATTTTATGTTGGAAAACTAGGAAAAATTTGGGTTTTTTTTAACTTTTTTCTTTCTTAAGGGTGGAAGCTTTCTTTTCAAAAATTTGGGAAACCTTTATTCCCTGGCAAAACAATAAAAGCGACGAAAATAAAATAAAATCAAATAAAACAAAAATTTGATTTTACGTTTAGAAAAAAACCAACAACAAAATTCTCAATACCCAAGAAATTTTTCGAATAAACATTTTTCCATATTTTTCTTCCCTTTCACAAAAACTTTTCTTTTCTCTTCTTCTTCCCAAAGTCTTAAAACATTGATTCCCTTGCTAAAATATATTTATAGGTTAAGACACATTTACCTCCCGGACGATAGAACAAAAAAAACAAAAAAGAAACAAAAAACCAAATAAAATCTTAAATAAATCTTAAATAAAATCTTAAAACATTTATTCGCTTGCTAAAATATATTTATAGGTTAAGTCACATTTACCTCCCGGACGATAGAACAAAAAAACAAAAACAATAACAAAAAACCAAAAAACCAAATAAAATCTTAAATAAATCTTAAATAAAATCTTAAAAACCAAAAGATCTTAAAAAATTGATTTTCTTGCTAAAATAAATTTATAGGTTAAGCCACATTTAGCTCCCAGACGATAGAACAAAAAAAAAACAAAAACAAAACACCAAAAAAACCAAATACAATCTTAACATAAATCTTAAATCAAATTTTTAAAACCAAAAATTCTTAAAACATTTATTCCCTTGCTAAAATAAATTTATAGGTTAAGCCACATTTAGCTCCCAGACGATAGAACAAAAAAAAAACAAAAACAAAAAACCAAAAACAATCTTAAAATAAATCTTAAATCAAATTTTAAAAACCAAAAATTCTTAAAACATTTATCCCCTTGCTAAAATAAATTTATAGGTTAAGCCACATTTAGCTCCCAGACGATAGAACAAAAAAACAAAAACAAAAACAAAAAACCAAACAAAATCTTAAATGAATCTTAAATAAAATCTTAAAAACCAGAAGATCTTAAAACATTTATTCCCTTGCTAAAATAAATTTATAGGTTAAGCCACATTTACCTCCCGGACGATAGAACAAAAAAACAAAAACAAAAAACCAAAAGTCCAAATAAAATCTTAAATAAATCTTAAATAAAATCTTAAAAACTACAAAATCTTAAAACAATTATTCGCTTGCTAAAATATTTTTGTAAGTTAAGCCACATTTACCTCCCGTACGATAGAACAAAAAAACAAAAACAATAACAAAAAACCATATAAAATCTTAAATAAATCTTAAATAAAATGTTAAAAACCAAAAAATCTTAAAAAATTGATTCCCTTGCTAAAATAAATTAATAGGTTAAGCCACATTTAGCTTCCAGTCGATAGAACAAAAAAAAACAAAAACAAAAAACCAAAAAACCAAAAAACCAAATAAAATCTTAAATAAATCTTAAATAAATCTTAAAAACCAAACAAATCTTAAAACATTGATTCCCTTGGTAAAATAAATTTATAGGTTAACAAAAAAAAAACAAAAACAAAAACAAAAATCCAAAAAACCAACTAAAATGATTTTTTGACACACAGAGGCCTCCCCCACACCACGGTAGCTGTTAGAGGATGCACAAGCTAGCCAAGGGCCTGAAGAAGAAGAAAAAGCCGAAGAAGGGAAAGAAGGGAGCCGAGGAGGAGGAGTTCGATCCGGAGGAGCTCGAGCGTTACAGACGCGAGAGGGCGGAAGCCCAAGTGAAAGCAGCCGGGGATTCGCGATCGGTACAAGGACAAGAATCGTCATCGAGCTTGGAAGCAGCATCCGGTTCGGACGAGTGGCAAAAATTTCAAGCCTTAACCGCGGGAATCGACTCGGTATTAAAAAAGACTCAAGGTGACTTGGATCGTATAAAATCGACCTCGTTTTTCCAACGCAAAGCACCGATCGAGGATCAGAAACATCGTGAGAAAAAGCAAGCCGAGGCTTTCGAGGAAGAAGCAAGGAGCAAAGCGAAGCGTTGGGTCGGTTTCGACAAAGACGGAAATCCGATCGAGAGAGAGTCCCAAGAAAGCGAGGGCGACGATGATAACGAGGAGAGTAAAAAACGCGAGATCGGTAAGAAAAATCGTGACCTTGGAGTGACCGAGGAAGGTTTCGTCGAGGTACCAGAGGACGACGAGGACCAAGATGACTCGGCCGAGGAAGACATCTTCGACACGACTTACGTCGACGTCCTTCAAAACATCGACGTACAATTAGCTTACATACCGGACAGTCCGATCGAGGAAGAAATCGGCGACGATCCTTTCGACACTACGAGCGCCGATAAAGTATTGAAAACGGTAGATAAGAAAGGTAACAAGCTCGTGAGTCTTGGCAACGCGGTCGAAGTTCTCTCCGGTCGAATCGATCACGTGAGCACCTGTAAAATCTCACGACCTCGAAAAAATCGCTCGCAGGATCTTTTGTTGGACGACGACGATCTCGAGGACATCGATTCGTTAACGATCGGCGAACCTAGCGAGAGTTTCGAGATACGTAAAACTTTGTTGGACGACGATACCGATTTTCCCGACGTACCGATTGACCTTGGAAATTTGCCGAACGTCCTTCCGAGATCGATAACACCGGTGATCAACGGTTCTTGTCGAATCGAGCAAGGTCACAATCCCGTGACCTTGGATATTTCGGAATTCGAGGTTCTCAAGGAGAAGACTTTACTCGAGGAGATACCTGACCTTGACGATGCGGAATTTGACCTTGGGAATGGAATAGACGAGAGTGTGGTGCGTCTGGACGAGGCGGAGGATCCTTTTGGTTCCAAGGGCGACGATCGGTTGAATTTCGATTCGGAGATAATCGAGGCAGCGTTCGAGGTCGCGTCTTTCGTCAACGAGGAAGATCCTTTCGATACGACCTTCGCCGATAATATTGTTCCCGGCAAGACCGAGCTTAAGTTCATCGAGAAAGAATTGGAGGAATTACCGATCAACGAAGTTTCGATCTCGTTGACCGATCCTGCGGGTTTGAGGAGGGATTACGAGACGGGATTGTTGAGTAGCGATCCATCGAGCAAGTGTAACCTTGATAAACGTAGGAAGGTCGAGGAAGATTTGCTCGGTGGTTCCTGCACCGATCTCGCTGGTCTTAGCGATCGACCGATCGAGCCGGACGACGAGATAACTTACGTCGATCCTTTCGACACTTCCGGCGTTCGTGAACTTCCACCGGGACAAACGGAGCTTAAGTTTCTCGAGCAGGAGCTTCTTGGTGACGATCGGAAGATCGGTAAGGACGATAGTCTCGACGACGACGATTTCGATCCTAGGAAAGAGGAGGAGAAGGAGGAGGTGAATAGGACGTTCTCTGGTCCACCTCCACGACCTCAGCAACCTTCGTCAAGGTCAAGTTTCCAGGTGACCTTCGAGCCTGAAGGTCACGAGGACGTTCCTACAGAACCTCCTAGTAGGAAACCTTCCAGACCGGAAGCTCTGGGTATCGGTGCAAAAACCGTGGCCTTTGAACTTCCAACGCCCTCTAAACGTCCTGACCTTTTGCAGACGAGCGACGAGGAGAAATCTATAGCGTCCAAACCATTGACGCCTTATTATTCGCAAAAGTCATTGGAGGACGGACTTCCGGAGGAGGAAACGATCGAGGAAAACGTTGACCCGTTCGACACGAGTTTCGTCGCCAAGGTCGCACCTGGTAAAACAGAATTGAAGCTGATCGAGTCGGAATTATTGACGAGACAGGAAACAACGAGATTGAAGCATAGCATTAGCGATCACGATTTTGATCCTAGAAGCTTGAACGAGACGGAGAGAGGTCGAAGACAGAGCGATTTTGGTGCTACTTGCTCGAGGCCTAAGAGTCTCAAGGTCAAAGAACCGGAAGCGTCCTTGATCGAGGAATACGAGGTCACAGGGAAACCGGACGTGTTCGAGGTCAACGAGGCTGCTCACAGAAGGAAAACCGAGACGAGAAGACAGGAGAGTCTTCTCGACGCCGAGGTCGAGGTCGACGCTAAACCTTTAACGCCACGCGTTGAGACAAAGGCGATCGGTAACGAGATCGAAGATATATCCTACGTCGATCCTTTCGACACATCCATCGCTTTTAATATTTTGCCTGGCAAGGCAGAATTAAAATTGTTGGAGAACGAACTCAGCCAATTACCTCCCGAGGTACAAAAGGTCAGAGTTAACACGATAGACCTGCACAAGATTTCTGCTAGACCGTCCTTGACCGAGGACGAGGACGATTTTGATCCCAGAGCCGACGAGGTCAAAGAGTCCAAGGACTTCCTGTCGTTAGAAGGTCAAGATCCTGGCGACAAGGTTCTCACACCTTTGAACAAACGCCAGCTTATCCAGGAGAACGAGGATCCTTTCGACACGAGCTTCGCCAGTATCGGACCAGGAAAAACCGAGCTCAAGCTACTCGAGTCCGAGCTGATGGACAAATAAGTAACGACGGTTTGAGAGAAGACGATAATCGTCGGTTATATTTACTTAAGAATTATATTTCTTAATTAGAAAGGGAAGTGAAGGACGTTTTCAAGATGGCGTCAAAGGGAGGCAATCCTTTCTTGATGGACGATTATCCTGCCGAGCCGGAAGCTAGTCAGCAAGCTTCCAATCCGTTCCTTCAGGATTTCAACGAGTCGACAGGAAGTGGAGAGAATCCATTTCTCAATTTTAACACGGACCAAACGAGCTATCAACCAACCGGCGAGTCGACCAATCCGTTCGCTTTCTTTGGAGTGGAGAACACTCAGTCCGAGACATTTCCAAATGTTGAAACTACTGATAACAATGTCGAGGCTTACAGTGCTACAGCCGGGAATTTCTTCGGTCTTGAGGAAACATCGGTCGAGGAGAATCTGTTCGATACCGATGAGGTTGAGAAAGTGGACGAGCAATCGTCGCAGATTGGTATTTTTGGTAGCACGCAGGAAGTCCAGAAGCCGGATGTTGCTCCAACTGTGAGCGAGAAGAAGAATGGGAGGCCTCTACCAGCGAGACCTCCACCACCACCGAGACCTCATCCACCTTTGCCACCGAAAAATACGAAAGATTTGATCCTTTCGGTGACTGGTGCTATGGATGCGACTTCTAATCACTTGTTGGATCGTCTTCAAGCTACCAGGACTCCTAGTCCAACGTTGATGCATTCACCGTCACCAACACCCGAGCATAGCTTTGCTGATCTTCTGGATGTCGATGGCAATGTTCCTGATCTCATTCCTGATGATGGCAGAATTGTCACCTCCAGGAATCAGGACATCATGGATCTTTTCTATGTACCGAGTAGCGAGGATTCATCGGTGTTCGCTGATAGTAATATTGGTCTTGATACAACGACTCAACTCGTCTCCAGTACCGATACGACCTTTGCCACTGGGATTGTTGACACGACTGTTAACATTCAGGAAAATCCTTTTGGTGTAGTTGACGACAGTGTGGTTGTCAAGGACGAGGAAGGTTTTGGTGTTGCTGTGGATGTAGACGAAAGCTTCCTCGAGGGACAGGACGAGAAGAGATCCTCGATAGACAGTGAAATTACAGCGTTTTCAGGTACATCAGTTGGTTTGTTTTGTTCCTAGAAATATTGGAATTTTTAATTAAAAAGTAATGCAACTTAATTCAAAGCAATTTTTGATTAAAGATTAATTTTTGTTTAATTGAAAAGTAAATTTAATTGGAAGAAAGAGTTAAAAATCAGGTAAATCAGCTGGCTAGTTTTGTTCCTAGAAATATTACAGTTTTTAATCAAAAACTAATGCAATTTAATTCAAAGCAATTTTTCATTAAAAATTAATTTTTGTTTAATTGAAAAGTACATAAATTTAATTGGAAGAAAGAGTTAAAAATCAGGTAAATCAGCTGGCTAGTTGTGTTCCTAGAAATATTTCAATTTTTAATCAAAAACTAATTCAATTTAATTTAAAGCAATTTTTCATTAAAGATCAATTTTTGTTTAATTGAAAAGTATATTTAATTGGAAGAAAGAGTTAGAAATCAGGCAAATCAGCTGGCTAGTTTTGTTTCTAGAAATATTAGAATTTTTAATTAAAAACTAATTCAATTCAATTCAAAACAATTTTTCCTTTAAGATTAATTTTTGTTTAATTGAAAAGTAAGTTTAATTGGAAGAAAGAGTTAAAAATCAGGTAAATCAGCTGGCTAGTTTTGTTTCTAGAAATGTTGAAATTTTTAATCAAAAACTAATGCAATTTAATTCAAAGCAATTTTTTCTTAAAGATCAATTTTTGTTTAATTGAAAACTAAATTTAATTAGAAGAAACAGTTAAAAATCAGGTAAATCAGCTGGCTAGTTTTGTTCCTAGAAATATTGGAATTTTTAATTAAAAAGTAATGCAACTTAATTCAAAGCAATTTTTGATTAAAGATTCATTTTTGTTTAATTGAAAAGTAAATTTAATTGGAAGAAAGAGTTAAAAATCAGGCAAATCAGCTGGCCAGTTTTGTTCCTAGAAATATTGGAATTTTTAATCAAAAACTAATTCAATTTAATTCAAAGCAATTTTTGATTAAAGATTAATTTTTGTTTAATTGAAAACTAAATTTAATTTGAAGAAAGAGTTAAAAATCAGACAAATCAGCTGGCTAGTTTTGTTCTTAGAAAGATTGGAATTTTTAATCAAAAACTAATTCACTTTAATTCAAAGCAATTTTTGATTAAAGATTAATTTTTGTTTAATTGAAAAGTAAATTTAATTGGAGGAAAGAGTTAAAAATCAGGTAAATCAGCTGGCTAGTTTTGTTCCTAGAAATATTTCAATTTTTAATCAAAAAGTCATTCAATTTAATTCAAAACAATTTTTCCTTAAAGATTAATTTTTGTTTAATTGAAAAGTAAGTTTAATTGAAAGAAAGAGTTAAAAGTCAGGTAAATCAGCTGGCTAGTTTTCTTCCTAGAAATATTAGAATTTTTAATCAAAAACTAATTCAATTTAATTGAAAGTATTTTTTCCTTAAAGATCAATTTTTGTTTAATTGAAAACTAAATTTAATTAGAAGAAAGAGTTAAAAATCAGGCAAATCAGCTGGCTAGTTTTGTTGATAGAAATATTGGAATTTTTAATCAAAAACTAATTCAATTTAATTCAAAGAGATTTTTCCTTAAAGATCAATTTTTGTTTAATTGAAAACTAAATTTAATTGGAAGAAAGAGTTAAAAATCAGGTAAATCAGCTGGCTAGTTATGTTCCTAGAAATATAGGAGTTTTTAATTGCAAACTAATTCAATTTAATTCAAAGCATTTTTTGCTTATAGATCAATTTTTGGTTAATTGAAAACTAAATTTAATTTGAAGAAAGAGTTAAAAATCAGACAAATCAGCTGGCTAGTTTAGTTCCTAGAAATATTGGAATTTTTAATCAAAAACTAATTCAATTTAATTCAAAGCAATTTTTCCTTAAAGATTAATTTTTGTTTAATTGAAAACTAAATTTAATTGAAAGAAAGACTTAAAAATCAGATAAATCAGCTGGCTAGTTTAGTTCCCAGAAATATTACAATTTCTAATCAAAAACTAATTCAATTTAATTCAAATCAATTTTTCCTTAAAGATTAATTCTTGTTTAATTGAAACCTAAATTTAAATACAAGAAACATTTAAAAATCAATTGAATTCTTATCGAAATATTTGTCTTTTGTGAAATGAAAGTTGTATCGTATAAACGTCTACACAAAAATCTAAACGTCTTTGTTTTCCAGGTGCTGATACGAGTGTAATATCAGCGACAGTGCCAGTGTCCTCGGCTTTTGATTTCGTTGAAGAAACCTCGACAGAAACGATTCAGACATCAGCCGAGCATACGAATTTCTTCTCCGTAGCTGATACAACAACAACAGCGACGATAGCAGAATCCTGCGTTCCAACGGAAACGATTCACGAGACACCTTTCCTGAGTGCCACTCCAGTTGGTATTTTCGGCGACGAGACAGTTTTTTCCAGTGGACAGAATTCGGAAAATGTCTCGATTCCCAGCAGCGACAATACCAGCAATGTATTCGCTTCCGATTTGCTTGGTGATTTTTCAAGATCGGTGAACGAAGTCGATGGTCTCGTCTCGACGAGTCCTTTGCCAGGCGCTGAATTTCCAGCTTCCGAGAATTACAGACACGACGAGCTCGATGATTTTGCAGCTACGACAAAAGCGATCGAGAACACTGGCGATGCCTTTGATGCTTTCGCGACGAAATTTGATAAAGCCGCTGAGCCAGAAGCTGCTAACGATCCTTTCTTCGATGCTTTCGGTGGTGGACAAGTCGCCATGGACACTTCCAGTGATGGTAGAATTTCTTCTGAAAAAATTAATTTAGGGTTAATGTTGTTAGACGTTTGGATCAAATGAATTGCTTTTCTATAATTTTTTTTTTCAAGTATGTTTCATAAGATTTGAAGTAAATTATTAATATGACTGATTAATTATCGTCATGTAATATATCACATTATATTATATTATAATATATAATATTATATGATATGATATTATAGTATAATATAATTATAATATTATATGATATTATAATATAATATAATTATATTATATCATATTATAATATATAATATATAATATTATATTATAATATATAATATTATATGATATTATAATATAATATAATTATATTATATCATATTATAATATATAATATTATATTATAATATATAATATTATACGATATGATATTATAGTATAATATAATTATAATATTATATGATATTATAATATAATATAATTATATTATATCATATTATAATATATAATATTATATTATATTATAATATATAATATTATATGATATGATATTATAGTATAATATAATTATAATATTATATGATATTATAATATAATATAATTATATTATATCATATTATAATATATTATAATATATTATATCATATTATAATATATAATATTATATTATAATATAATATAATTATAATAATAAATAATATAACATATATATATATATATATATATGTATAATTATAATATATCATATCATATTATATTATATTATATCATAATATATTATACTAAACTATAATATATCTTATAATATTAAATATTTAAACTATAATAATTCTATTTATAATTAATTATAAGAATTGTTACCATTGATTATAACTATTCTTATCATTATCCCATTTTTCAGTTTGGGGCGATTCTTCCGTAGCGGGTTCGGAAAATGCCACAGCAGGATTCGGCGAGAACGAGGGCTTCGATTCGTTCCTAAGTATGACAGCACCGCCTCAAGAACAGAAGATAAGAAGGACGGACTCCGGTGATTCGGACGATGCACCTGACTTCAGTGTTTTTATCAAGCGAGTGTCAAGATCCAATGGATAAAAAAGTTTTATTGTTAGAGTTATATAGACGTTAAATTGTCACGGTTCTTTGTTCAGGCCGAAGGAAGGTGATCAGGTTCTCGTTCTCGAAGGTGGACCGGTACCAGCTTTAGCACCACCACCAAAGAGTCCACAGAATTCGGCCTACAACGATTCCTCGCCACGCTTTAATCCCTTTGATAAATCCGCTGGTTTTGCTCAGGAGGCTGTTCTACCAACGGAAAGTGCTCAAACTGGTGAAATTACCAGAACGGATTCGCAGGTGTGATGCAAACAGAATGATCGACCTGTGGAAAAAAAAATTAATTCCATGAGAATACAAATGACAGAAGAAATATTTTTGATAACCTAGAAATTATAGTTCCATCAATTTTAAGATCTTTTTATAATGCTGATAAAAAAACTATTGGAATAATTTAAAACATATTTGTAAAGTTGGTAGCAATGTTCCTATATTGTGTGTGTAATGAATATTTTAATAATAATTAAGTTTATCCGCGATGAAAGAAAAATCAAATTTTCAAGGTTAATAAGAAATATTTTTATTCCAGGAAACACCACCGACGCCACTCTTTGACGAGGATGTGAGTCAGCCTTTGGAGGACTTTCCTCGAGTCACATATACCGGGGACGGTTGGGAAATGCAACTGCGTCAGCCGAATAAGAAAAAGATCACGGGACAGAGATTTTGGAAAAAGATCTTTGTAAGACTAGGTTATCAGGTGGAAAATCCTGTTCTTCAATTGTTCAACAGCAAGGATGATAAAGATCCGTTCCAAGAGTTGCCACTGTTGGCTTGTTACTCCGTCTCGGAAATCGGTGCTCAACAGTTCGATCAGTATGGCAAGATATTCACCGTCAAGCTTCAATATATATTTTACAAGGAACGACCCGGTGTCAGACCCGGTCAGGTCACAAAAGCTGAAAGACTCACCAACAAATTAAGTCAATTTGCCGCTTATGCGATACAGGGCGATTATCAGGGTGTCAAAGAATTTGGCAGTGATCTCAAGAAACTTGGACTTCCGGTTGAACATGCACCACAGGTGGGAATATAAATTTTTGTTGAAATAATTTTAGTAATATTTGAAAAATGTTAAAATCAGCAACTCGCTGTAATTATTTCATCTCGATTACAACTAGTAGGGACGATTTTTTGTCTATTTCATGACTTAAGCTTTGTCTTTATCTTTCAGATATCTCAACTATTCAAATTAGGCTCGCAACAGTACGAGGACATGAAACAATTCTCGAGTGCGATAGAGGAAGCGCTTTTCAGACTTGCAGCGCACCGAGACCGGGCTCTGACTTACAAGATGGAGGAAGTTCAGATAAGCGTCGTGGACGAGCTCTATGTTGAGCAGAGTGCCGAGGGCTTTGTTGAGAAGCAAATAGCACGAGTGCGATTATTCTTCTTAGGTTTCTTGACGGGTGCGTTCCCTGGAAAGATTATCATTAATTGAAGTGGCAATTTTTTTTTAAAGGCGATTAATAATTTTAAAAAATTTCCATTTACTTTCTCCTCGAAGGAATGCCCGACGTCGAGTTGGGAATAAACGACATGTGGCGTCAGGGCAAAGAGGTCGTCGGTAGGCACGACATTATTCCAGTAGTTACCGAGGAATGGATCAGACTCGAGAATGTTGAATTTCACTCCTGCGTGCAACAGGACGAGTACGAAAGATCCAGAATCATCAAGTACGTCTGAGCACCTTTTTGAATCCTCGTTTACCTAGAAATTAATCAATGATCAATCGATCGACACTAAAAACAATACTTTTCACATGGAATGTTATTTCTTAAACAAAAAACAAAGATGCAAATTGTCCCGCTCGCTTTGCTTGTTATTTCAAATCTGATCTAATCTTCTCTTAACCAAATAACATTTAACCTTGTATCATAGGAATTAAATATATTCAAAAAATATTTTCTTTTATACTTGAGAAATTATTTTCATTTTTTAAATACAATTGTAGAATTAATTTTTTGAATATGTTTCGTTTCTATGAAGATCTTTAGCTTGTGAAAAAATGCACAGCACGATTTATAACAAATCGCTAAAAAAAAACTTACCCTCTCGGTTTGACTTTTTTTCTCATAACACTCGCGAAGGTTCAAGCCACCCGATGCATGCTACATCGAACTGATGAGATTCCGCGTGAGGCCACCTAAGAATCGAGAACTTCCGCTTCAGTTGAAGGCCGTTATGTGCGTCACGGGAAACAAGGTGAGTGGTCGGTGTGATTTGTTTGTTTTCGTTTTTCTCATTTTTTTTCTTTCTTTGTCTTTGCTTCTTCCAAGGACCTTCTGCAAGATTCGTGAATAAAAAATAACTAACATCCTTCTCGACTAATAAACGAATAATCGAAATATATTTTTAGGAAATAAATAAATTCTTTTGTATAAATTTTTTGTTAAAAATAAATTACCGATTTGGGAAATTAAAGAATCCTTTTCTCATTCGCAGGTTGAACTCAGAGCCGATATTCTCGTGCCGGGTTTCGCGTCGAGAAAATTGGGTCAAGTACCATGCGAGGACGTTGTCATAAGATTTCCGATACCGGAATGTTGGATCTATTTGTTCCGGGTGGAGAAACACTTCAGGTACGGATCAGTCAAGTCGGCGCACAGAAGAACAGGAAAGATAAAGGGTATCGAGCGTCTTCTCGGTGCTGTCGATCCTCTCGAGCCTCAACTCATGGAGGTCACTTCTGGTCAGGCCAAGTACGAGCATCAGCACAGGGCTATCGTATGGAGAATGCCCAGATTGCCCAAGGAGGGTCAAGGTACGCTTCTTGTATTTTCTTAAAAGAAAGAAAATAGTATAAAAAATCTATTTTTCATATCAACTTTTTCTACTTATATTTGCAGGTGCTTATACCACACATGGTCTCGTATGTCGAATGGCACTCACCTCGTACGACCAAATACCCGAAAATCTCGCCGAGTACGCTTACGTCGAATTTACGATGCCAGCGACTCAAGTTTCGCACACAACAGCGAGAAGCGTCAGTCTCCAGAACAGCGACAGTGATAATCCGCCCGAGAAATATGTGAGAAATTTGTCAAGACACGAGTACAGGTTGGTATCAACGATTCTGCAAAAATACTTCGAGAATAATTATCGTCATCGAGTTTAGATGAATGTTTTTATACATATTTTTTTCTATCTAGTTCTAATCAATATTACCATCAAGTTTTAAGTAACGCCTGTGTACGAATGTTGAATCCATTTTTGTTTACTATTTTTCCACTTTCATGAATTTTCTGTCCATCATAAAAATAGCTTTGTGTAAATCTTTCTAATTGCTTCCATATCATTGTGAGTTCCATTCATCTTCATTTTCCAGGGTGGGCATCGAGCATACGCAAGGCGAAGGACCCGGAGCGTACGTGGCAGCGACCAAAAAGATTCCGGAAGCAACGCCGGAAACTCATGAGGAAGTACCGGAACCAGCACCGGCGGAATCGGATTCAGATTCATCGGAGTAAGAACCTAGGGATGGGAGGAATAAATGATAAAATAGAGACACGTACCTTCTTACGTTACGTCGCAACGTTCGATACAGGCAATTCGATAATATCGAGCGTTGGATTATAAATATATTATATAAATCATGAATTTAAGGTAGGTCGTACCAAAAAAAAAAGAAACAAAGAAACGTTAACGATTAATAATTACTTACGCAGACTCGAACGTGTGCACCCGGTGAATTCGTATGACACTTAGAGGTTATGGTCAAATTCGTCAATGGTCGTTG
Source organism: Netelia melanura (assembly GCA_964007305.1). NCBI lineage: Eukaryota > Metazoa > Arthropoda > Insecta > Hymenoptera > Ichneumonidae > Netelia > Netelia melanura. Next base: position 2,389,964 of record OZ023258.1, read on the forward strand.
TTACATTGCACTCGAAAAAGAAGAAACCAAACTAATCGAAATATTAACAGTAACTTATACATAATGTGTATATGCAAAAGGATTGAGCTCATACAGAACTTATAGCGGAGGATTAATTTATAAGGAAGGACAATACGCAGTTTCTTTCGTTCGATTAAACGTACGTGTAGCTTAACGTATATATCTATATATATATATATATATATATAATGAGACAAGTTAGATCGCCCGCGGTTTCAGTTGTCCGAGGTTAGATGGCGCCACCAGCGAGTTTCAAAGACCGACCGAGCATTTAATTCCAGGGAGGCGGGAAACGAAAGATTTCAAAATATGGAAATTAACATTCCTATTGAAACGAACAAAAAAAGATTTAATTATTCGTCCATCGTTGGATCATTCTTGCATTTTTGACGTTTCTATCGTTAACATCACGTTCAAATTATTGTCAAGGAATATTTTTACTCGCAATTTTGTAATTTCTCGAGCATTGTCGCATTTTTTAAATTCAAATAATTTCTCGCATTTATTAATTTTAATTTCATTTCGATAAATCATCGATTAATATCAATTATCGATGAAAATCGCGTCAATTCTTATCGATACTCGAATTTAATTTATTTTATTCACAAAATTGTCTTAATTAAAAAAAATAATATCGAGATACCGTCGGAAGATAATCGAGATAACTATCTTATCTCGTGATAAAAATCGATATTATCGCCTAGATTCGATATCATTCGCAATTATAAATTGAAAAGTGATCGAGAACGAACGAAAAGAGAGAAGAAAAAATCGAGAATAAAATAAAGTCGTGCATATCTTATTTGTTTGATGCCTCCAGATGATCTATGCAATGTTATCTAGTCGATTTGGACGATAGATTATTGTTACATTACGAGATTAGATAATTGACAACTGATACGTGGACACAAACGTACAAGTTTCATAACGATAAAAAAATACTCTCGAGTGAACGAAGACAAAAAAATTATAAATTATAAATAATAAAAAAAAAGAAAATTACAATTACACGAGAAAAAAAAAAAAAACCAAAAATTGCAAAAAATAGAAAATTAACAAAGTGTGCATAATACAAACGTACGAATGAATGAAATTAAAATATTAAAAAGCTCGTATGGTATAATAATTTAAATTTAATCCTAATCGTTCACAAAATACATTTAATTATCTAACTTAAGTTTCATTTCAAATTTATAATTTTTATTTGACAAGGAAAAAAAAAAGAAAAAGAAAAGAAAATTAATCGATTGTCACGTTATCTCGAGATTCTCGAGAGATCCCACAGCAAAGGCCAAAGATAAAATGATGCAAATACTTATACGTGGTGGATATTCCAATTCGCCAAAAAAGAAAAAAAAAAAAAAAAAACATATAAACAAAGAATTAACGTATTCGTATTTGCCTCGAGTTACGTTTAAACTCGAATATCGTAATTAATTGTAAATTAATCGTTAAGCTAATAATTAAGACAAAAGAAGAGAAGAAGAAAAAAAACAAGATAAAAAAATTATATCTCGTCGAATTAAGTCGAATTAATTATCTAGACACGTAAGTTTCATTTTTTTTCGTTGTAAAATTTTGATTTTCGTTGAGACATTTTCAATCGTCCTGCAAAGGATACGAAGAGTGCACTCTAGTCCCATTTTCGATAAGGAAAAAAAAATGATACTACGTCATTGTTAATAATATTATCAATAATAATAATAATAACAATAATAATATTTATAATATAAATAATAATAATAATATAAATAATAATAATAATATGAATAATATAACTGTAAAATTAAAGCTAGTTGTCGTCGCCGGAGAAAAATTATATGATCGTCGTTAAGATTCATTCCATAATTAATTATCGTTTTTTTATTGGAAAAAAAAAAAAAATTTTATTGAAAAAATTTTTTTTTTTAAATTGTCGATAACGTAGGAAACGTCAAAACATTTTTTTTTTGGATTTCCATTTTTCATTTTAAACGAAAAAAAAAAAACGTGAATTCCTGTAAACGAATTATTTATTGATATTAAATCGTCTCGTTATTATTGAATAACGAATTTATTATTTAACGACAAAAACAACAACAAAAAAAACAAAACAAAAATTAATAAATAAACAAAAACGGTCGGTGCTTTGAAACGATCTCGGAGTCTCGTGGGTCGTTGATAGATTTATGAAATTTTAGTTGAATGAAAAAAAAAAAAAAATATTTAAGAAAAAAAAAAAAAAAAAACTACAACAATTTACAAAAACCAAAAAACTTCTTCCGGTAAATTTTTGACGATTTTTTATTAACGTCAAAGTTTCCGGTCGAGTTTTCGTGTTTCCAGCTCGTGATCTCAGTATGAATATGAATAAAGAGTGAGAGAAAAGAAAAAGAATCGAAAGAAATAAATAAAAAAACAAAAATCGAACGAAGCAAAAATAAAAAAAACGACGAAAAGTGTGCAAAAGAAAAAAAGGTAAAAAAAAAAAAATTGTAAACCGTAAGAAACTAATTTCGAAATAACGATAAAGCTGCATGTATAGAACGTATCTATTGATTAAAGCAACGACGAATGAAGTGTAACGACGATTTGTTGAATTTTTGCATTTGGTGTTTTTTATTTGCAAAAAAAAAAAAAAAAAAAATTCATTCGATGCAAAAACAAAAAGCAGTGTGCTCGTTCGAGTTTCGCGTAAATCGAGGGTCGTGTCCTGTATATTTCGTCGTTTATCGGGAACTCGTTTTGGGGGCCGAGAGAAAAAGAAGAGGAGGAGGAGGAGGAGGAGGAAGAGGAGGAGGAAGAACCAAAAAACCAAATTTGGCGAGCTTTGGCCATTCGATCTTTCGGTGTTTTATTTTTGAACCGTCGAGAGAAAGAGAGAGAATGGAGGAAAAAGGGAGAGAGAGAAAAAGAAAGAGAGAGAGAGAGGGAGAGAGAGAATGAAAGAAAAAAGGAAGAGAGAACAAAAGAAAGAGAGAGAGAGAGAATGAAAGAAAAAAAGGAAGAGAGAACAAAAGAGAGAGAGAGAGAGAGAGAGAGAGAGTGTTCAATTTGCCAAAAAAAGCGACGTGGCTTCAAGACTCTTCTCTCTTCGATTTATTTTTAAGAGGTTAACACCTGCAAGTTCGGTCCCATTTCCGTTTGGAAAATAGAAAGTTAAAGGTGTACCTGGGAAAGGTAAAAAAAATCCAAGTTTAACAACAATTTTCTTTGTTATTTATTTTTTATTTTATTATTTTTATGATTTAATTTAATTTTTATCGAAAGATTTCAATTGAAAAATAATTTAGTAATAATCGTAATAATTTATATATTTTTGTTTGTTAATTAAATAAATAACAAAAAACAGTTTTTTTTTTAATTCGGAGATTTAATCGAGAGATTCGATGAAAGTATCGTAGCGCTCGAATCGATTAAACAATAAAGATAAATTAATTAACCGGAGGAAAAAAGCACAAAAAAAAAAGAAATAATTAATTTCGTTTTGTTGAAATTTCGAAAAAATAATTCGCGAGAAGACAGGAAATTTTTGCAATACAGGCTCGAGACACTCCGCGTTAATAATAATAGAATAAGACAAAAATATCGTTTAGAAAAAAAAAGAACGGAAAATAATGATTTTTTATTTTTTTTTATTTTCATTTTTTCGATCGAATTTCGTGAAACCGACGATGGATTTTTGTGCGAACACTTATTACGACTCAAAAGAGAGAGAAAAAAAACGAAGAAAAAGAAGCGAGAGAACGAAGATAGACGATTGGAAGATTTTTAGTACAATCGAACGCCGCTAGGATCGTCCGCGCGCCCTCTCTAGTTTTGGCGCGAATTACGAAAAGTAAAGCGGTACGAAGAAACAGAAAGAACAAAAAATAACGCTGTTTGAGCAATTCCAATTTTCCGCTTTATTCAAATTTATAAACAAAACCATTAATTTTGTTATAATTTTATTTAGAAATAACAACTGCGGTAATTAAATTATAGAAGAATTAAAAAAAAAAAAAGGAAAAAAAAACACATTAATTTCTATGTATTATAGTTTATCACGCTGAATTAATGCGCGCGCCATAGAGAAACGCATATATATGTTGAATTAGTGACGTAATAAAAATCGCGTTATATACATGTACCGAGTATAAATATATTGAACATAATATAAATAAATGAGGAAAAAGGAATAAGTCTCCGCGCGTTAGAATTCGCGAATAACGTAAGGATTTAATAAAGATGAACGACACGTCTAGAAAAAAAAAAAAAAAAAATAACACATGTACAACAGCCACACACACATACGTACACATCTATATAAATATATACATATAAAAAAATATAGCGCGTATGGTATATTTACGAAAGAAAAAAAAAAACAAAAATATATGAAAGAGAAAAAAAAAACAATAATTCTCCATGTGCGTGTATAATAATTTGATGGATGCTGAAAAATAATGTAGAGAGAGAGAAAGAGAGAGAGAGAGAGAGAGTCGTGAGTAAGCAATGCGAGAGCGAAGCGAAAGGAAAGAATGACGAAGGAAGAGAGAGAGAGATTCGAAAATAAACGAGCGGAACAAATGTAATACTGTTTAGCTTAAGAAACGAGACAAATTCTATGTATCGATGAATAACATGAAATTGTTTAAGCATTAATTATAACGAGTCGACTTTTATTAATATATTTTATAAGAATTTATTATAATTAATTATTAATTAAAATAATAGTAACATTAGCGGTTACCTTCAGACTGTACAACACGGAGCGCCACCTAACGGCAATATTATGTACTAACAAGACATTTGGGAGAGCATCCGGTCCTCCAATAGTTTCGCTATATTGCCGGTGAGCAACGTATCATGGGTAATGTCTTATTCCGTAACAGAGTTACAATGTCTTTTTTGGACCAAATTTGTTTTCCTCTAACAAGGTTTACATTGTCAGAAATTTCCTGCACAACATGAATATCATTATAATAATCTTGATATATTACAATTTACAGAAATATTCAGCTTTCCTACTTTTCTATTGACAGCTTTAACTGCCAGTGAAAAGCGACCTCTACATTCGTCATCAGTGACAAACTTCAGATCGAATAAGTTGTTACAGTATTTGAAACGATCGATATATATATCGGTATAGCAATATATAAATATATATGTATAGTTAATTCATTTGAGAAACAAAGATGGCCGCGGATCGTCAACTGTCCGTCCGTAACCGAGTTACAATGTCTTTTTTGGACAAATTTGTTTTCCTCCAACAAGGTTTACGTCGTCAGAAATTTCCTGCAAAACATGAATATCATTATAATAATCTTGGTATATTACAATTTACAGAAATATTCAGCTTTTCTACTTTTCTATTGACAGCTTTAACTGCCAGTGAAAAGCGACCTCTACATTCGTCATCAGTGACAAACTTCAGATCGAATAAATTGTTACAGTATTTGAAACGATCATATATAAATATATATGTATAGTTAGTTCATTTGAGAAACAAAGATGGCCGCGCGATCGTCAACTGTCCGTCCGTAACCGAGTTACAATGTCTTTTTTGGACCAAATATGTTTTCCTCTAACAAGCTTTACATTGTCAGAAATTTCCTGCACAACACGAATATCATTATAATAATCTTGATATATTACAATTTACAGAAATATTCAGCTTTTCTACTTTTCTATTGACAGATTTAACTGCCAGTGAAAAGCGACCTCTACATTCGTCATCAGTGACAAACTTCAGATTGAATAAGTTGTTACAGTATTTGAAACGATCGATATATAAATATATATGTATAGTTAATTCATTTGAGAAACAAAGATGGCCGCGGATCGTCAACTGTCCGTCCGTAACCGAGTTACAATGTCTGTTTTGGACCAAATTTGTTTTCCTCCAACAAGGTTTACGTCGTCAGAAGTGTCCTGCACAACATGAATATCATTATAATAATCTTGATATATTACAATTTACAGAAATATTCAGCTTTCCTACTTTTCTATTGACAGATTTAACTGCCAGTGAAAAGCGACCCCTACATTCGTCATCAGTGACAAACTTCAGATCGAATAAGTTGTTACAGTATTTGAAACGATCGATATATAAATATATATGTATAGTTAATTCATTTGAGAAACAAAGATGGCCGCGCGATCGTCAACTGTCCGTCCGTAACCGAGTTACAATGTCTTTTTTAGACCAAATTTTTCTTCCTCCAACAAGCTTTACATTGTCAGAAATTTCCTGTACAACATGAATATCATTATAATAATCTTCATATATTACAATTTACAGAAATATTCAGCTTTCCTACTTTTCTATTGACAGCTTTAACTGCCAGTGAAAAGCGACCTCTACATTCGTCATCAGTGACAAACTTCAGATCGATATAAGTTGTTACAGTATTTGAAACGATCAATATATATATCGGTATAGCAATATATAAATATATATCTATAGTTAGTTCATTTGAGAAACAAAGATGGCCGCGCGATCGTCAACTGTCCGTTGTCCGATCGCCGCTCTTCACTTTTCGGCCCACGTAAATCTTCAGCGCTCGTGTCCCTAACCTCTTCCCGATCGCTCGTCACATCGTCACATTCTGGATATTCCCACGCGGATCCACCACAATCTCTCTATTCTCGCGAGAGTATTCCCAGATTGCGTCCATCGGAACGCAACGTTTGCATCGCACGCACTTTCTTTGCACGAAAATTGTGAGTCTTTGAAGAATTTGCATAGAGCGATATCGCAGCGTACGATCCAGTCGAGTTTCTAACGTCCTCTTCGTACGGACTGTCGCGCGATTATAAATCTTTGTCTCCGTTGATGAATTCTTTCCCACGCGAAAACGTCGCACGTCTCGATGACACCATTCCACACATTCCTCCTTTAATCGAACAAACTCTCGGCTGACTTTTCTTCGCAATGTGTACAACGATCTTCGCGCGACATACGGGAAACGAACGATTTGTTTACGTCCCGTGACAGACACGTTCGCTCCTGCGCGATGTCGCGGAAGTAGGAACGATGTAAAAAAAAAGTATGGCGGCGTCCGTTGCGAATTCACTGTCATGCGCACTCTCGAAATTTGCATAATTATAATGCTAGGGATACCGCGAACGAATTAAGATCCTTTTAGGGTCCGATCGAAGGTCACCATTACCTTCGATTTTACGCTTATTTGCAACGAACGAAACGACCTCGTCGAAACGAAAAACTTTTTTTCAATTATCTGCTACGTATACATCGTCTACGAGGTACGAGCTCAATGACGTAGTTAGAATTATCGGCGCCCGCGGCGCCACTGGACCGGGGGTGGCTGCAGCTTGAACCCTTCACTCGTCAAATACGGAACTTTCTAAATTTTCAATACGTAAATAAAATCATGACTAATCATACTTTAGAATCAATTTTAACGATCGATGATTAATGACACTGTCAATCTTAATAATAATGACACTAACAAAAATCATTTACGTCCCGCGTTATTCCGACTCGATTTGACTAACGCGGTAGCTCTAGAGCTTTCCCGCATAAAACGCATCCTTCGTTGGGCATCTACGTCGCGATCGCGTCAGTCGCGCATTACCTGCGCCATAAACCGTCGCGTTGTTTACGATCGAGACGTATCTCGAGTCTCCCAGCTCGATGAGTTAAGGAAAAAGCATTGGTCGTATCTTTCGATCGGACAGATTTCCGTTGTGATTGCCTGCGAACGTTACAACAGTGTACGAGAGTGTCATGGCAGGCAAAGGGTGGGGAGAGAGCGATATCGTCTCGAAGTGTTGACAAAACCGACCGCCACGTAGACGCACGGTCGATATGGAGAACTCGCGAATCTAATTCCTCCACAGGACGTGTACAAAAATTACGTTCCGTGTTCCCGACCATTGCCAACCAGTGCGACATCATGATCTCGCTACCCCCACTCCTCGCGTTCGAGCGTTGCTGCTGCTGCTGCTGCCCTCAGCTCAGCTGTTTCTGTTTACCAAACAAAGAAGCCAGTTGAACGGTGGACGGCGAGCGGAACGCACGCCACTTGTTCCTTCGTATACGCGAATTCTCCAATCGCCGTCGGGAACGCATCGTTTACCCTGTATCTCGCATTTGCATTCTCGTAATTAAAATTTCGATACGAGACATTAAACGTAAACATTTTCACAACGAATAAATAATTATTAATTATTAATAATGATTACTTTCCAACCAGCGTTCTTAAACGTGACGCATTAATATAAAAAAAAAATTAATTATTCCCGCGTAAATTACGAGTATCGAGTGCGCGAGTGTCCAAGTACGACATTGTTTTGTTTTTATTTTCTCATCCACGACGCCACATCGTGACGATTAATCCGCGAGTGCCGACGGTAGTGATCAAGGGGAGGAAACGAGTCGAAAGAAAAATTGAACGCTCGGGCGTAGTGGGACGTGAACGAGACGGAAGAGAGACGGAAAAACAGTGAGTACAGGTTACAAGCTCTCGTTAAAATGACGAGCAACAACGTCGTTAGAAGAATTTCAACGTCGTTTGTTACAACGAAGTGTCGAATATTTATCGAGATATCGCAGTTTTGATTTCCTTCGTCGATTTATCGACGTCGTGCAAATTGCGATGTTCCCGTGGTCGTGGTGATGGTAGGGAAAGATAAAAGATAAAGACGACGTTGTCGAGGCGGAGGACGAGGCTCGAGTGGGTGTGTGTGCGTGTGCGCGTGCGTGAGATGCGCAGTCTCCCTCTCCCTCTTCCCCCTCCCGCCCCACTCTCTCTCTCTCTTTGTGTGTGTGCCAGAGCACGAGCAGCCTCGGGCTACCGACGGAGAGCGTACCAACACCGTGGAAAATTCTCTCCCTCTCTCTTTGACCCCGCTATCTCGCTCGCGGCCCTCGTGCGCCGTTCAATCTCTCCCTCTCCCTCCTTTCTCGTGATCGATTCTTGGGATGGAGTAGGTAGACGCTCTCTCTCGCTGCTCCGCGGAACTACGTACGAAGAATCGCCAACGCTATTCTCGCGCATCGAGCAAAAACGTAACGCAACCATTAATCCCAGTAACGTTTTACTCTCTCGCGATATTTAAACAATATGTAATTATTCGACGATAATTAGATAGACTTTTTTTTTTTACTATGATTATCAAACTTTTTATTAAAAAGAATAAATTTATTTATTAAAAATAATTATTTAACTTAACTTGCAATAATTATCGAACTTAATTTATTAAAAATAATTATTTAACTTAACTTACAATAATTATCGAACTTAATTTATTAAAAATAATAACTTAACTTACAATAATTATCAAACTTAATTTATTAAAAATAATAAATTAATTTATTAAAAATAATAACTTAACTTACAATAACTATCAAACTTAATTTATTAAAAATAATAAATTAACTTAACTTACAATAACTATCAAACTTAATTTATTAAAAATAATAAATTAATTTATTAAAAATAATAACTTAACTTACAATAACTATCAAACTTAATTTATTAAAAATAATAAATTAAGTTTGATAAACTTAATATATTAAAAATAACAAATTAAGTTTGATAAACTTAATATATTAAAAATAATAAATTAAGTTTGATAAACTTAATATATTAAAAATAATAAATTAAGTTTGATAAACTTAATTTATTAAAAATAATAAATTACGTTTGATAATAACTGTAAAAAAAAATACAATTAATTATCGTCGAATAATTATATTTTATTATTTTAAATAAATTAAATTTCTTAATTATTGTAAAAAAAATACAGCTAATTATCCCCTGACAAAAAAATGTCAGTATAAATATATAATTTTGGTAATTACAAAATTTACAAGAAACGAGAGAAGCGAAGATTAATTAACGATTGAACATTTTTTTTTTAAATTCTATTTTTCGTTTTTATTTTTTTTTAGTGCAACACTATAAAATCACTGAGAATACACGAGGAACGAGAAGCGACGGCAGCTCGTATACTCACCGTGCATGCAACGGGAAATTCTATTTGCTAGTTATTCCGTTCGTTTTTTTTTAACCCAGTCTTCTCTCTCGACCGCACCTTTGGATTTCCAATATTTTTTTTTAAATATCGTGAGCTAATAAGCGATGAGAGAATCCTTGGATTTTTTTTATTACTCAAAATTTTATTGTGCAACTTGTGTTTGAATTTTTGTGTCAATTCCATTTCCTCGTTCCTTGTTTAAGAAAAAACAATTTCTTATTGTTTTCAAAACAAGGAAATTGGCGGGAAAAATTTCATATTTAAATATTTAATTTTACTCTTCACGATTTGGAGATTGTTTTTGAAATTTTTGTTGCAATTTTTTTTTTAAATTATTAAATAAGGGAAACAAAGTACAATGCTCGAAGTAAAAACATTTTTGTGGAACTGCGAGCATTGAAAAAAGGGAAAATAAATTGATGGAGAGTCAAGTGCAGGATTGCTATAGAATTTTTTGTATTGTTGGATTTGGGAGTCGTTTGTCACGTGACACGAGCCGCGACAGGTTTTTCGATAATCGTGAAGGAGGGGCCCTTGGGTGCGCCCTTTTGTCTACCTCGAAGGGTCCGAGGGTGAAATTTCAATATGGCGGCGCTCGACCCGAAGCTGCTCGCCCAATGTTTTTATTTCGACCTTTGATCGGAGAATCGTTATTTATTTTTGGCGTTTGCTACGAACGAGCAGAATTTTCGTTTAAAATTCCACGTGTTTATTTCCGGATGGGCGCAACTCCGCTCTCCGCGGGCCGATCGATACAACGTTCCGTTTGCGGAAGTGAGCGGGAAGAAAAAATCGGGGGATTGGATTATTACTCTTCTAGTACGAATGGAATTTTTTTTTTTTTTTTTTGGGTGAATGAAGAATATTGGTTTTTTGAAAATGAAGAAAGTTTATCGATATTTTGATTGAATTTATTTTTAGGTAAAATGAAGATGTTATTTTCGAATTAACGATACATTTTGTTGCAAAATATTAATAAATTATGATCTAATTGTTTTTATATTATTTTATTTTGGAAAAACAAAAATCGACATTAAAAAAAAAATTTATCATAATTTTGATTGAATTTATTTTTAATAAAAATGACGATATTATTTTCTAATTAACGATACATTTTGTTGCAAAATATTAATAAATTGCGATATATTTGTTGTTATTTTATTTCGGATAAACAAAAATCGACATTTAAAAAAAAATAAACAAAATTATCAAAATTTTTATTGAATTTATTTTGATTGAAAATGACGATATTATTTTCTAATTAACGATACATTTGTTGCAAAATATTAATAAATTATGATATAATTGTTTCTATTTTATTTTATTTCGGAAAAACAAAAATCGACATTTTTCAAAAAATAAACAAAATTATCAAAATTTTTATTGAATTTATTTTTATTGAAAATGACGATGTTATTTTCTAATTAACGATACATTTTGTTGCGAAATATTAATAAATTGTGATATAATTGTTTTTATTTTATTTTATTTCGGAAAAAACAGAAATCGTTATTTTTCAAAAAATAAATAAAATTTATCAAAATTTTGATTCAATTTATTTTTATTGAAAATGACGATATTATTTTCGAATTAACGATACATTTTGTTGCGAAATATTAATAAATTGTGATATAATTGTTTTTATTTTTTTTATTTCGGAAAAATAAAAATCGACATTTTAAAATAATAAACAAAATTTATCAAAATTTTGATTCAATTTATTTTTATTGAAAATGACGATATTATTTTCTAATTAACGATATATTTTGTTGCAAAATATTAATAAATTACGATATAATTGTTTTTATTTTATTTTATTTCGGAAAAACAAAAATCGACATTTAAAAAAAAAAAATTTATGAAAATTTTGATTCAATTTATTTTTATTGAAAATGACGATATTATTTTCTAATTAACGATATATTTTCTTGCAAAATATTAATAAATTATGATATAACTGTTATTTTATTTTGGAAAAACGAAAATCGACATTTAAAAAGAAAGATTTATCAAAATTTTGATTGAATTTATTTTTAATAAAAATGACGACGTTATTTTCGAATTAACGATACATTTGTTGCAAAATATTAATAAAATACGATATAATTGTTTTTATTTTATTTTATTTCAGTTAAACAAAAATCGACATTTTTTAAAAAAGAAACAAAATTTGTTAAAATTTTGATTCAATTTATTTTGATTGAAAATGACGATATTATTTTCTAATTAATGATACATTTGTTGCAAAATATTAATACAATACGATACAATTGTTTTTATATTATTTTATTTCGGACAAACCAAAATCGACATTTTTTTTAAATAAACAAAATTTATCAAAATTCTGACTAAATTAATTATAAACTTATTATTATGAACAACAATATTATTTTCTAATGATCGATACCTTCCCTAACAAAATATAAATAAAATACTATCCAATTATTTATATCTTATTTTTTATTTATTTATTTATCTATTTTAAAGAAAAAAAACCAAAATTTATTTCGCAACGCGACTTTCACGTCGAGCTTTTGTAATTTTCACGTCTGAACGATGTTTCTTTTTCGAAAGCCGCGTTTGTGAGCGCGCGCTTTTTTTTTTTTTTTTTTTTTTTGTTATTGTTGCGAAAAAAACAAAGAATAGCGAAAAGAGGAAAAAGTTCGTTGCGCGCTAATGAATTTTCCACTGCAGTTGGTCAATATTCCCTGTACGAGCCCCTCTCTCACGTGAGGGTTTTGCGTATGTTACAGAGAGCTAGTCTCGCTTTGCCAAGCGTGACGGAAGGTCCAAGGCCAGTGTAGAGCGTTGTCTCTTTCGTAAAACGACCGATACAATAAAACGAGTTGAGAAAAAGCAAGAGAGAGAGAGAGAAAGAGAGAGGCGAGGGACACAAACCAACACGATTTTTTTAGATCTCGTTTCGAAACGTTTTCTTATCAACCGATTGGATTTTTAACTCGACGTATAAATGATTGATAAATAAATAAATAGATAAATAGATAAATAAATAAATAAATAGATAAATAGATAAATAAATAGATAAATAGATAAATAGATAAATAGATAAATAGATAAATAGATAAATAGATAAATAGATAAATAAATAGATAAATAAATAGATAAATAAATAGATAAATAGATAAATAGATAAATAGATAAATAGATAAATAGATAAATAGATAAATAGATAAATAGATAAATAGATAAATAGATAAATAGATAAATAGATAAATAGATAAATAGATAAATAGATAAATAGATAGATAGATACATAGATAGATAGATAAATAGATAAATAGATAAATCGATAAATCGATAAATAAATAAATAAATAACTAGATAAATAAATAAATAGATAAATAAATAAATAAATAGATAAATAAATAAATAAATAAATAAATAGATAAATAGATAAATAAAATAAATAAATAAATAAATAAAATAAATAAATTGTTATGATTAAGAAAAAAAATAAATAATAAATTTGAATCGAGTTCAAAAAATATCTCAAAGAATCGCAAACTACGGTATAAAAAAATATAAATAAATAAATAATTGATGAATAAATCGATTTCGAAAAAAAAAATAAAAAATCCGTTAAACCGATTTTCTAGGTTGTTAAAAAAATCGTCAACCGTCCGGACTTCCCGTTAGTGAGTCACGTTAATAAAAAATAATAATACGTAAAAAGTAAATAAAAAAAAAAAGGAATAAATAAGTTCGAACCGATTACGAAAAAAAATCATAAAATATCGACGAAACCGATTTTCTCATTTCTTAGGCGTTGAACGATCTTCGATCGTATTGCTCGACGTTCACCGAGTTACGTAATGAAAAAAAAAAAAAATAATAATAAGTAATCAATATAAATACCTGGCAAGTCATAAAAAATCGATAAACCCGATTTTTTCAACCGTTACAAAAAATCGTCGTCCTTCCCGTTAGTGAGTCACGTTTATACAAACAATAATAAAGTACGACCTTAAAAAAAGTAAAACAAAGAAAAAATGTAATAAATAAATTCAAACTGCAACAACAAACATAAACAAAAATCGAAAAATTCGATTTTTTTAGCTGTGAAATAAATCGGCAAACATTCTTCTTTCCCGCAATTGTCTCACATTAATAAAAACAATAATTACTAAAAAACTAAAAAAAAAAGAAAATCAATAACAAATAAATTCAAACCGATTGCGACAAAAATAAAAAAAAATCGACAAAATCGATTTTCTCAGCTGTTAAAAAAAATCGTCAAGCATTCTCCCTTCCCGCAATTGTCTTCCATTAATAAAAACAATAATTACTAAAAATTAAAGAAAAAAAAAGAAACAATAACAAATAAACTCAAACCGATTGCGACAAAAAATAATAAAAAGAAAAAATCGAAGAACCTGATTTTTTCTCATTTTGTTTTTAGGTATTGAACGATCTTTGATCTTTTCACGTTCTTGCTCGATCGTTGCTGACTCACATCATGAAACTCGATCTAACAAAGCATTTTGCGTTATAGCCGAGGTTTCGACGTAAGTTACGGCAGAGTCAAAAGAAACTCCGGGAGACTGTGCAAGCGAGTGAGAAAGCGAGCGAGAAGAACGAGACAGTAACCTTGGGCTTCTAATAATTGTCATATATATATATATATATATATATATATATATATATATATATATATATATATATATATGTGTGTGTGTGTGTATGACAATTACTAGAAGCGATTATTATATATTGCATTATATTATTATATACATAATAATAATAATAATATTATATAATAATTATTTATTATATAATATTTATTATTAATATTTTTTTTAAATATATTTTTTTATAAAATAATATTATAAATTAATATTTTTTTATAATTATTTATTATTAATAATATTATTATTAATAATTACATAATATATTAATATTATTATTATTATTGTTATTATTATTATTATGTAATATATAATAATAATTGAAAAGAGATTGTATAGTTATAAAAAAACGGTTTTAATAGTTATAAACAATAAAAAAAAATTTACAAATTTTGAAAAATCCAAAACAAATAGTAATTATGGTCAGTCCACGATCAACCCAGACTTAAAAGTTGTTAAATTGATAGAAGTTTAAGATTTACTTCACTTAAAAAAAAAAGATTTAACGTTTAAAACTTAAAAATCACACTCAACAACACCTCAAATAATTTGTCTATATTATTATTTTTTTTTTAAATACATTCAAAACCAAAAAAGATTGAATTTGGCCTATTATTAAAGAAGTTATGAGCAACAAAACCGAAAAAAGAGCGATTTTTTGAAAATTCGATATCTTTTGAACCAAACCAAAAATCTCTCAAAATTTACTACGAAAAGAGTTTTTCGATGTGCACTAAAAAATATAAAAAAATTGAGAAAATAAGAAAAAAAAAAGTTTTTGACAAACTTGTCCGTTTGTCGTGGAACGCCCCATACATATGTGCAATAGTTCGCTGCCACTCACCCAATGCTCGATGAAGTTAAATTCTGCGCAATAAGTTGTCGAGCCACAACATACGTTTTCCATCTGTTTGCCTCGGGCATTTTTAC
This sequence comes from Netelia melanura, assembly GCA_964007305.1. NCBI lineage: Eukaryota > Metazoa > Arthropoda > Insecta > Hymenoptera > Ichneumonidae > Netelia > Netelia melanura. The sequence goes on from OZ023258.1 coordinate 2,405,527, forward strand.
GTTTCTTCGTTCGATCGTGCCTTCGACCACCTGAAGCACGTGCAAAGAATTGATTTATCACGATTACACGTACATGTATATATATACAATTTTTTTTTTTTTTTTTTTTTTTTTTTTTTTTTCTTCAGACGAGTTCCGCGTTTACCCGACGGTCATCGCACGTAACAATTGCATTTATCGTAATATAGAATTGCGTCGAGAGTTCACGTAATACGATAAGATAATAATTTTTTTTTTCTTTTTTTGTTCTCACGATATCTTCACGTTTTTTGAATTTTTTTGTTTTTTCCTCTTACGTTTCGACTCGTGCCAATCTCTCGAGGGAACGACGCAGTATTTTTTTTTTTTTCTGAGGTGGAGGATAATTAATTTAATTGGAAATGCGGAATTAATTATTATTCGAGGGAATTGATGTTTTTTTTTTTTTTTTTTTTTTTTTAATTTTGAGATACAAGACTCGTCTTTGTGTTTGAATCTGGATGCACGCAAATTGCTAGGTTGGATGGTTAGCGAGTTGGAGAAAACATTGGATTCGTTCATTGGCAAGTATCGGGAAATGGGAAAGGATCGATGATTTTATGATTGTGGGTCTTGATTGTGGGTCTTGAATCAATTTGATTGCGGAGACGAAAATCCTGGTGAAAAAAGAATTGTTTTTTAATTTTTTAAATAATAATATAAATTTGCAATTTTTTTAAAATTTAAGTAACGGTGTTTATTAAATTATCAAATTATTTAATTTATCAAATTTTGAATCATAATTGATTTTGAAAAATTTTGGAATTTTTTGCAAAAATTGTTAAATTGCAATTTATTGGATATTTTTTCAAGATAATAATAATATAATTTATTAACAACAAGAAAGGCAGTGGCGCAGTGGTAGCGTTCGCGACTCACAACCCGGAGGATCCGGGTTCGATTCCCGCTGATATCGATGAAAGTTTTTTGTTTTTTTTTTTATTGAGAATTAAAAAAATGCGTGGACTTTAAATATAGAAAGGTTGATGAATAAAAAGAAATAATTGCTGACACGTGTAATCGAGGAATGTTGATAAAATGGTCCAATCGACTCTCTCGCCTGAGACCATTCGGGCATGTTTAGAAAATGCCACGAGGTTGGAATTACGAGAACTAACGGGAATATTTTCTAACAGTGTCGTAACTCATTATCCGAGTGGGTCAAAGCGGTGTGGTATTATAGTGTATATACGTTTTCCTAAACGCGGTCTCGCACTCCTCCTGCTATTGCGTCGCGACGACGACGCCGACGACGGACGAAGACGTAAAAGAGGATGATAGTCGACGCCACGCGGTCGCGCTATTTCTGGTATATAGAGCTTGGCCTTCGGGGAAGATCAGTCCATTAAAAAATCGTGAAAATTTGGGCCGATGGCCTCGATACGATCTTTTTCAAAATTTTATTACGATTATTTTTATTATCGTAATAAATGTTGTTTTATGTTTTGTTTTATTTGTTTGTCAGTTTCCCAGGGTCGGGAATATAGTAATAAGTCGAAAAGTGTAAAAGGAAAATTTTAGAACGTGAAAGTTTTGTTTTTTTCAATTTTTTCAATTTTTGAGTTATAAATTATGAAAAAACGGGAACGAGAATGTTATATTCGTGTTTTTCACAATCGTGAAACTGTGTACTTCAATCGGATACAAGGAAATTTTGACTTTGTTGATCGAGCTGAATTAGCGAAAGTCCATTTTTACTTCCGCTTATTTGCACGTAAAAAAGTCAAATTTGAGTTTTTTCAGAAATGGCTTCGTGAATACATATTTCGATGGGAAATTTCCCGTAGATTACGAATATAATATTTTCAATCCAGATTTTTCAAAATTCGTCGGTCAAAATTTGAAAAATCATGAAAAATTCTTGATTTTTCAATTTTTAACCGTCAAATTTGTAAAAATCGAAAACAAAAATACGATATTCACGTTCTACGGGAAATTTCCTGTCGAACATCGGTGGAAAAAGTTGCAAAACTAGATAAAAATATTTTCACTTTTTCGCCAGTGGCGTTCGTTGGATAATTGCACTAGCTAACTAGGCAATTCTCATCGTACAATATAGCCGTAGAACGGCCTCGTGGCTGATGCGGGTAAAGATCATCGTTGAAGCTTACATTATACCGTGGAAAAAGTTACCGAGTCTCCACTACTCTTTGTTCTAAAAACCACACGTGCAAATTTTTTTCATTTTTCAACAATAAAACCAGCAAAATATCCCCAATAAAAATTACAAATTTACTATTTTCATAAACAAAAATCACTAAAAACCCATTCATTTTTTCGTTTCCTTTCTTCCCCTTTCCTTTTCTCCTTTTTATAAAAAAAAAAAAAACATTTATCGTCGTGTCTCCAGAAGGTAAAAAAGCGTCTCGTCTTTTCTTACTTAACGTTAGAGCCTCTATTATTTGTATGACAGGAACGTCGAGCATCGAAGCGTCAGCTGACGAGAAGCACGATATCTACATAGTTATTCGAAACATTTTCTGCATTCTCTGTATATTCGCTACTGGGCCACGAGCCAAGTAACATGGCACCTAAGTCGTAACAGCTGAGTCGAGAGGCAAAGAGAAGTATAAGAAAAAAAGAAACAAAACAAAACACCAACGTTTCCTCGATAGACTGTATATTTTTTTTTGTCGTAACTTGTATATCTTACGTTCCCGATTACGCATCGTCGGCAAGAGTGAAGGCATTTCCATTAGAAAATTGGCACAATTTCGTAATGTACTCTACGATCCTTGTATATATATATATATATATTTATGTATAAGCGAGAAACTCGAAGCCCTGGACGTGCCTCGACAGTCCATCGTTATAAATAGCTGTCCCAAAAATTAGTTTACATCTTGCCTCTCGCAACGCATTAATTCTATGCGTGCGTTGCAGACGCTGGGCAAAAATAATCGCGCGAGTACCAAATGTGGCCCGACTAGAACGAGCGGAAATGCAATTTGGAGATTTTTGTTTCTCTTGTTTTATAAATATTAATTTTTATTAATTGCATTGTACTGTAATTATTATTTTTAATTCAACTTAGCAGTTTCTTTTAATTCAATTTTGAATTAACGGGGGAGGTTTAGTTGAAATTTTCAAAAATTGGAAGAAATTCCTTTTTTTACCTTTCCAACTAAACCTCGCTCCTTAACCCTTAAATGCATGATGATGTATATCTACATCTGTGTTTTCTTCCTTGTTTCTCTATCTAATCTATGTTTAATTATCTACCTGTTTCAATTTTTTGTATTTAAAAAGGAAAAATCATGCATTTAAGGGTTAAGGTAGTCCTATCGTTGGGTGGGGGATTAAAATTTGATTCCCGTTTTTTCTCACATTGGAAGTGAACCAAGCGTTAAAGTTCATTAAGAAAAGTTGTTGCAAATCGACTAAAGAACAACATACTCAAAATTCAAATTGATCCTACGGAAAGTTTATTTGTTATATAATAAACAAAATCATGAATTTTGTTTTCCATAAGATTTGTTATAAAAACTAATCGAAGCTTCTTTGATGTCGTATAAAAATGTGTGCAAAATTTTCAACATGCTTCATCGACCAAATGATCGAGATTCTCGTTGTATAATGTTGCGATATTTAACACGGGCTCTTATGGGAGATTGCGAAAAGTGACGATTTTCAAGAATAAATATTGTGATTTTTGAGTCGATAAAGGGCCCTGAAATTTTACACACATATACATATGACATCAAAGAACGTTTCTGCAAATTTTCAGTGATATCTAACGGAAACGCTTGTAACGATAGGACTACCTTAAGGGGGTAAAACACTCTAGAGGGCGAAAAGTATAGAAAATTTTGGGATTTTTTTTCAAAGAAATTAAACAACACATTTTTCGATCTCTAGAGTAGTTTACCCTCTTAAAAAAATTCACATATTATTATTATTATTATTAATTATTTTTTTATTCATGAATTTTGTTTAAATAAATTTGTTATTATTGTTTATTATTGGAGGAAATATGCGGAAGTCTTTCAACCACACTGATAGATAAATGGCAGATTCTTTTTTTTCTGTTTCGTTGCGCGATAACAAGTTTAATAATTGTTTTTCTAACGCCAAACAGATATTTCTCGCTGTCGGGCCCAATTAAACGCGGGTGAAAAAAAAAAAAAAAAAATTGGAAAAATTACACTCGCGCCTCGGTCGTTACTCATCGCGCGAGTTTAATGCTTCGACGCACAATTTACTTTTCCCGATAAAATTTCCCGTATGTTCGAGCGCATGTGGATAGGGAGAGAAAAAAAAACGCGGGCGTATAATAATTATAATTAATCAGGAACGCACTTGTCCCGCGTTATCTCGACCGAACTAATTTCAAACGTAGAGGAACAATTTTTTTTTTTTTTCTATTTTTTTTCCCTTTCGTACGTTGATTAGAAATAATTATTATTGAATCATTATGTTTCACGGATGAATACCGCGTTCATTTTTGTCCCGGAGTATAAATTCTACGTTCTCTCGACTCACGGTTTGCCGTTTTATCGACAAATTGGCAAAGAGCTGGGCGTCGAGCGAATTAGGCACGTGCACGGATGGTTGATTGAGCAAGTGCGCGTGTCGGCTTTAGATCGTTTTAATATTCGATGATAATAATAATAATAATGATAAAAATAAATATAATAATAATAATGATAAAACAAAGATAACATTAATAATAATGATAATATTAATAATAATGATAATAATAATAAAGATAATACTGATAATGACGATAAAAAGAAAAAAAAATATTAGGGACGCCGTGGTGTAGGGGGTAGCGTTCGCGGCTGGCACGCAGGTGGACCCGGGTTCGAATCCTGTACGCGATGGAATTTTTTTCTATGCGCTTTTTCTGTGCTCTCGGTGGTTCGGGTTCCAAATAATCGACAAAATCGTAGGTACTCCGGAGTGGTGGTGGTTGCTGGGAAATGTCTATGAGGAGAGAAGTTATAAAGAAAATAAAGATAATAGTTAATAATGGTAAAAATAAAGATAATGATAAACGGTAAAAATAAAGATAATAATAATGGTAAAAATGAAGATAATAATAATGGTAAACATAAAAATAATAATAAAAAATATAGAAAATAATGATGTTCTTTTTTTGTTTATTTTTCGAAATAAAAATCATTATTTTCGCCCAAAATATATTTTCGTTCGAGATACTATGAGAAATAATAATTGAAAAAATTAACGACTGAGCTAACGATAGCTATTACAATTACGATAAATATCGTGCTAAAATTTTACTTTACACAAAAAACGCCATTAAATGAATTTTAAAAAATCATGAAAAAAAAAACATTATTTTTACGACTATCACAGCTATTGTCCTGCCTCGATAATAGTAATAACAATATAAAAAATAAATAATAATACCATTAATATATAGTAATAATAATAACAATAATAGTAATCGTTGCAATTGAATAAACAGCGAATAAAATAAAAAATTGATATAACGACCGGAAATCGGCTAATGCCGAATTCACTCATCCGTTTACGAGGCAGCAGTTGCATACGCGTGGGAGTGTATAAAAAAAGCTAAATTAAAAAAAAAACCTTCAAACGTGGAATGGAAACGACGAATTAAATTTTAAGGGGGTTAACCATGCGTGCTCCAGCTGCCATCGATTTTATGCCACTTAACAAAGTTGCGTACGTAAATGCGCCTTATTTATTCGCATTTTATTTATTAATCACTTCTGGCGCTGGAAAAACGATCCCCTCGTTTATCATATTTGTTTCAACTACCGGATAATGTTTCAGCCGTCGTCTCTTGTCTCTAGCACGTGATAAAGTCGCGATACGCGATATATTGTGTTATTCGTGTTTTATCAACGTGACAATTTGTACGCTTTATAATTATAATTGTTCAATATTATGATAACGTTAAAAATGTTTTTTTTAATTATTTGGTAATTTATTCGTAGTGTAATTACACATTTGCGATGTTTTTTATTAATTAACATTGACAATTTTCGTCAACAAAAAATAACAACAAACAAACAACGAAAAATCTTATATTTTTTGTTCTATAAATATTTTATTATTTTGTATTTTTCTTGATTATCGTCAAATAAGAAAAGCGAAAAAAAACAATAATAATAATAATAATAAATTCACAAACGTATTATAATAACAATGAAGAGCAAACTTTAAAAACTAGATCAATTTTTAAAGGACTTCCCGGCCGTGAACTGTCGCCAATCATTTGCATCTTCGATATTCAGCTGGCGCGTGATAAGAAGGGTCACTTCCGCAATCAGAAGTTTGAGAAATATAAAAGCGTATATTTCTCACGCCTCGTATATACACGTAATACGAATAAATTATACATATAGTACGATTTATCAATATAGTTTATTATTTATTTCCACTTGTATGCCCTTTCGAGCTTTTATAGTTTATTATTATTATTTTAATTTAGTAATATAGTTTATTATTATTATTTTAATTTAGTAATATAGTTTATTATTATTATTTTAATTTAGTAATATAGTTTATTATTATTATTTTTATTTATTAATATGGTTTATTATTATTATTTTTATTTATCAATATAGTTTATTATTATTATTTTTATTTATCAATATAGTTTATTATTATTATTTTTATTTATTAATATAGTTTATTATTGTTATTTTAATTTATTAATATAGTAAATTATTATTATTACAATTTATTAATATAGTTTATTATTGTTATTTTAATTTATTAATATAATAAATTATTATTATTTATCAATATTATAATAATAATAATAATATAGTCAATATTAATGTAATATTATTATTATTACATTACTAAACATTGACACTATTATTATTATTATATTACTAAATATTGACACTATTTCTATTATCATCTAACATTTTAATATCAATACTAATTTCTGTAATAAATTTCTATATACATAAATAAACATATATAAATTTATATACTAAATTACTATATATATACATGCCCATACCGATATGGGAGCGATTTTTCGATGGGCACACAATTGGGTCAAACGTAGTAGTGTAGACCTCGGGCTATGAGATAGAAAGGAAAAAGGAAAGAGAGGATGAATGGAAACGGGAGAGAATATATAATAAGAAAACGTAAAAAACGTTGCCAACGAGAAGGATGAGGAGTGGGGAGGGGGGAGGGGGGTTGGAGCCGCGAAAGGTCGTGCAATTTCGCGTTAGCGTACGGTGAAAGGCTCTTCGATATATAGAGCTCTCCTAAGCGGTATAAACTGGAGTGGCATGAGTTGTATAGCTCGCTTCGCACGCTTCCTGTATAGCGCTTGTGCAGAACGAAAACCTTCTCTCTCTCTCCCTCTCTCTCTATCTTTGTTTTCTTTTCGTGTTTTACCATTGTCGAGACAAAACCCACGATACTTTCGATTATTTTTTTATTTTTTTATATCTTGCAATCGTTCTACCAGTCTCTCCTTTCATCCCTTCGATTCCATTTCTCGAAGATTTTCTTTTTGTTATCAATAATTGTATTGAATAGAACGTTTTGTTTTTCTTATATTTATATTTTGTTTTTAATATTTTCACGATTATTTTTCGTCATTGTTGTCACGTTATTGAAAATTATTTGACTTTTCATTATTAGTTTTTCATTGTTTATTTTTATTATTATTATTATTTTTTGTTATTATTATTTTTGTTATTTTTGTTGTATTATTATTATTTTTTGTTTTTATTATTATTTTTGTTATTATTATTTTTTGCTATTATGATTTTTGTTATTATTATTATTTATTTATATATATATTTTTTTATAGATAACGGACCGGGTGATTGTACGCGCAGATTCCAATGTACTTCGCCTTTTTACATCTCCTCTCTTCATACACATCTCCAGCCTCAATTCCACCATCAACCATTCCGCTGGACCTACAATTTTCTTAGTTGGTGTTCGAACCATCGAGAGCACAAAAAAAGGACATAGAAAAAAAAAATTCATTGCGAGCGGGATTCGAACCCAGGACCTGTTGCGTATGAGTCACGAACGCTACCCCTATAGCTACTACCTCTCTGTTTTTTTTTTGTTATAATTATTACTCATAAACTCACAAAATTTGTTTTGCAAACAAATATAAATTACTCCGACTTTATCGTCCCTGAACGTCGTCTGACAATGGGCGAAATTGGCTTCTTCTTCCTTACAGTTTAAGTTTTTTTTCTCCAATGTTTTGGTCTGATTCTTTCTCTCTCGCTCTTCGCATGGACACTTTCGTGCGACAGCCGATGCAAAAATCTCCCTACGAGCCTCCGGTTGAGCTCTCGCTCTTTCTCTCTCTCTCTCGCTCTCGTTCCTACGCTGAACGAGCCACTGTCACGATTCTAATACGCTCGTAACTCGGAGCAATGCACCGGCCGGGAGTTCTGGTAGGCTTCCTCGCGGCCAAAGCGCGCTAAATCCACTACCCCCAACTCCGGCTTGGCGAACGCGATGGCAGACAACAGCCAGCTGCCTTGACTATATACATATACAGGGTGAATTTCATAAGGTGTCTCAAAATTTATTTTAAGGTAGATGGGATCATTACAAACAAAAGTTGCAAATATACATTGGGGTTATTTTTAATAGTTTACGAGATATACATTTTTTAAGTTTGTCCAATCAGAGCGCACCGAGAAGCGTTGGAGCCGCCCACTCCCCGCTCTAACAGCCAATGCCCGAGAAATAAAAATGACTGCGTAATAATATAACAAATAAAATTTACTGCTTTGAGTTTTGCAGCCTCAAATGTAACGCCCTACACTGCGCTGTCTCTACGGCTAGGGCGGGAGTGGGCGGGCCCAACGCTTCTCGGCGCGCTCTGATTGGGCCAACTTTAAACATTTATATCTCGTAAACTATTAAAAATATCCCCAATGTATATTTGCAACTTTTGTTTTTAATGATCCCATCTACCTTAGAATAAAGCCTGTGGACATCTTATGAAATCCACCCTGTATGTTCGAGTCGATTTACTATTTTATTTTTTATCTGTAGGTATTATTACAAACAAAACTTGCAAATATACATTAGGGGTATTTTTAATACTTTACGAGATATAAACTTTTAAAGTTGGTCCAATCAGAGCGCGCCAGGAAGCGTTGGCGCCGCCCACTCCCCGCTCTAGCAGTCAATGCTCGAGAAATAAAAATGACTGTGTAATAATGTAATAAATAAAATTGACTGCTCTAAATTTTGCAGCCTCAAATGTAACGCCCTACACTGTGCTATCTCTACGGCTAGGGCGGAAGTGGGCGGGCTCAACGCTTCTCGGCGCGCTCTGATTGGACCAGCTTTAAACATTTATATCTCGTAAACTATTAAAAATATCCCCAATGTATATTTGCAACTTTTGTTTGTAATGCTTCCATCTACCTTAAAATAAATCCTGCGGACACCTTATGAAATTCACCCTCTATATATATAGACATATATGTGTGCTATTACTAATACTAAGTATGTGCTAGTATGCAAGAGGCCTGGAGAAAGTTAATTTCGCATGGCCGTTGAACCGATCGCTAGCTCGTGGCTATTACGTACCCGCCATACTAACACACCGACTTGTTTCTCTCTCACTCGCTCTCTTTCGCTCTACAGAGCGTATTCGAAACGTTATAACGTCCAGCTACTTAATTCATGTCCGTTTTGCACAGGTCGAGTAAGTTATTCCCAAGTCATTCGTGAAAAGGATAATTTAATTTGAAAAAAAAAAAAAAAAAAAAAAAAAAAAAATAAATAAAAATAAAAGTAAAGATTGAATAAAAAATTGCACGTATGTGCGAGAAATGTTTCTGACGTTTATCTTAATTAAAAAAATAGTTTTGCAATTATCCTTCGGATGAAGTTGAGTACGTTAGTTTCGAAACAATAATTATTCGTGGAATTTTCTCGAGAGTTTGGGGAGAGAAAATTAATTAATTTATTTAATTAATTTCTTTTTTTAATAAATAAATTTTTTTATATTTAACAATATTTAATAGAATCGTTTCTTTCGAGAAGTAATTATTGTTTGTCATTAATAGATAAGAATTTAATGTCTGTTTGATTAAAAACAATTTTTTTCTAAAAGAAAAATAAGAATTTTTTTTTTTTTTTTATTAATTATTTGAATTGGAAATTGTGGACTAAGGTTGAATGTTGCGTTTGAAATTTCACGAGAACAATGTTTTTCGTTACGTCAGACTCGATTTTCTTATTTAGCTCAAAGAGAGAAAAAAAATGTGTTCCAATTCAAGATTCGAATAATTCATTCTCGGAAACACTCGATATTCTCGTTTGTCCGGAGTTCCATCGTTCGCTGATTCCCTTTGATTGCCCGCATACGAGAAACCGAGACGTGGTTACACACTCGATCTAGCGCGGTTCCTAACAACACGATCGAGTGACACGTTTATATGCTTTGTGCGTCTATATACGACCTTATACACACATGTATGGGGCGTTCCGACAATAATCGACCCGCCATTTTATCGATACATTTTTTTTTAATCCGTAATATTTTTTTTCATAATCTTGAGTCACATTTGGATCGAAAATGTTCTATAGCTAAAATAGCTAGGACGATTGATTTTTGAGTTATAAATTTTTGAAAATTTTCCTTATCTCGATTAATTTTTGAAAAATGCTGAAACATTTTTTTTACAATTTTTAGGTTTGAAGTTTTCTAGTTTTATGAGATAAAATAAAATATTAGAATTATTGACGGATAAACAAATTTGGTGACACGTGGCTCGATGATTTATTTTGGAACGACCTATATATGCGAATATAGAGAGAAATATATATGTATATAGCAATTTTACGAACGTCGTTGTCGACGATGTCATGTGCAACACACAAAGTGCCAGGGCTAAATGAAATTACGTGCGCTCCAGTTTCACTGGGACGAGTACACCGTGTGTGAAGTTTGTGCACAGCTGCCCTAACGTATGACAGTGTGTCTCAAGGGTGATCATCCCCCTTGGACATTATTTTCTCGAGTCCAATAAAAATTAATTGTACGCGATGCGAATTGATGTCCGTTACTCATCGGAATTAACGGTAATAACTATTTTTAATTAAATTTTAGGAATAATAAGTCAATAAATAAATAAATAAATAAGTAAATAAATAATAAATAAGTAAATAAATAATAAATAAGTAAATAATTACATAGATAAGTAAATAAATAAATAACTAAATAAATAAGGAAATAATTAAATAAGTAAATAAATAAATTCATTAACAAATTAGCAAATTAACAAATTAACATATTAACAAATTAACAAATTAACATATTAACAAATTAATATATTAAGATATTAACAAATTAGCAAATCAACAAATTAACAAATTAACATATTAACGTACTAACAAATTAACAAATTAACAAATCAACAAATTAACAAATGACCAATTAAAGAAATAAACCGATAAGTAAATAAACAAATTAACAAATTAGCAAATGAATAAAAAAATTAACAAATTAACAAATTAACATATTAACAAATTAACAAACTAGCTAATTAGCAAATTAGCAAATCAACAAATTAAAAAATTAACAAATTAACAAATGACCAATTAAAGAAATAAACAGATAAACAAATGAACAAATAAACAGAGAAACAAATACATAAATAGATAAATAAATGCATAAATAGAATTGTTAAATTTTTATTAAAAAACAAATTAAATTACACTTTTGTTTAAATAGCAACTTTTATTTTTATATAGTAAAAAACAAAAAGAAATAAAAATGTTACAGCAAACTTTTATTTTCATCGAAATAAAATCTGTCCAATTAAAAGTTTCCGCAAAAGAAACGGAGAGAATTATATTGCAGTAAGAATGTCTCGTCTATGTTTCGGTAATTAGCATCGAGTGAAATCTCCGACAACCTTGAGGAAGAGACGAGGGAAAATGAGTCTTCGAGCCTCGCACGCTCGAGACGCATTGTTTTAATACACCGACTCGTCTCCGACTCAAACATGTAACTAATGATTTTTCTATACGCACGAGACGAACTTGATTCGCGATTCCTTTTAGGGAACGACGAGATCGCGAGATTACGACATACGTCTGATAAAAATTCTCATCAATTAATTTTCATCAATTAAAACGAAATTTAAACCCAAACGAATTATTATTATCTCATTTTATTCGCTTTTTAATCAAGAAATCCATTTTCATAATTTTCTTACAAAATTTGATCGAAATTTCAATGTTTTTAAAAAATTGAAAATTATCTAGATAATTTAATTTTTTATCTATGCAATTTTACATTATCTAGAAAAAGAAACGATCAATAATTTTTTTAATTGACATAATTGTTCAAAATTTGATTTTTAATTAAATTTTGTTCAAAATATGAGAATTTCGATAAATTAGCATAAATTAATCGAGAATAATCTTATTTATATTATTCTTACAATAGTTTTATCAACGACGTGACTCGATGTCATTAAAAAAGAAAAATTTTGAAAAAAATCGATACCAACAAATTTTGTAAAATTCGAATTTTCTTACAAAGTTTTATCGAAATTTCAATCTTTTTAACAAATTGAAAATTATCTAGATAATTTAATTGATTATCTCTGTAATTTTACATTATCTAGAAAAAGAAACGATCAATAATTTTTTTAATTGACATCATTGTTCAAAATTTGATATTTAATTAAATTTTGTTCAAAATATGAGAATTTCGATAAATTAGCATAAATTAATCGAGAATAATCTTATTTATATTATTCTTACAATAATTTTATCAACGACGTAACTCGATGCCTTTAAAAAAGAAAAATTTTGAAAAAAAATCGATACCAACAAATTTTGTTAAATTCGAATTTTCTTACAACATTTTATCGAAATTTCAATCTTTAACAAATTGACAATTATCTAGATAATTTAATTTGTTATCTATGCAATTTTACATTATCTAGAAAAAGAAACGATCAATAATTTTTTTAATTGACATCATTGTTCAAAATTTGATTTTTAATTAAATTTTGTCCAAAATATGAGAATTTCGATAAATTAATATAAATTAATCGAGAATAATCTGATTTATATTATTCTTACAATAATTTTATCAACGACGTAACTCGATGTTATTAAAAAAGAAAAATTTTGAAAAAAATTCATATCAACAATTTTTGTAAAATTTGAATTTTCTTACAAAATTTTATCGAAGTTTCAATCTTTTTAGCAAATTGAAAATTATCTAGACAATTTAATTGATTATCTCTGTAATTTTATATTATCTAGAAAAAGGAAACGATCAATAATTTTTTTAATTTACTAAATTGTTCAAAAATTAAATTTTTTATTAAATTTTGTTCAAAATATGAGAATTTCGATAAATTAGTATAAATTAATCGAGAATAATCTGATTTATATTATTCTTACAACAATTTTATCAACGAAGTACCACGATGTCTCTTAAAAAAAAAATTTTGAAAAAAGTCGATACCAACAAATTTTGTAAAATTCGAAGCTAGATCAGAATTATCGTGAGTTCGTCCCGCAATAGTTTCCGGGAGTCAAAAACGATTCATTGAAACGAAACGTCAAAAAATTGCAAAAAACTAGATTTTTATTAATTTTTCTCCAAACAATGAGAATTTCGATAAACAAATAAAATGTAATAGGGAACAATCTTATCCATATTATTCCTACAATAATTTCATCAACATCGTAACTCGATACCACTAAAAAAAATTTTTTGAATAAAATCAATATCAACAAATTTTGTAAAACTCGAAGCTAGACAAGAATCGTGGCTGTCCGTTTCGCACTGGTCCCTGGTAGTCGGAACCGATTCGTTGAAAGAAGGAAACTAGTACCGGTTTTCAGCCACGGTGGCAGCACCAACGTCTCTAAGGAGAGTCGACTGGAGAACGCAGAAAACAAATGTAAAAAAAAACAGAAAAAACAGACAATGCTACGACCTTATAACAAATATGGTCAGACGAGATTCTGCACATCCCGGTTTTGCTCTCGAGGATGGAGAGTCCGCAATGCCGATGCTTGGCTACATGCGCTTGTGGCCTTTTCTCTCTCCCTTGCTCTCCCTCAACGCTCTCTTATATTTCTCACAAGCTATCGTATGTTGCTCTATTCCCTACGTGTTCTCTCATCGTTTCAACCACATCGGTACGAAGGACACGCGTTCTCGAGATACAGATGTTAACTCGACTTAAATTCACTATAATTAAAAAACAAAAATTCCTTTAACTCCAATAAACGTATTTCAATTTTTGTATTATTAATTCTAGGACTTTATTTTAATGTTTTGTTTTCTGTTATCTATTGAAGAAATTGAAAATTATCTAGATTATTTATCTATGTCGTTATCTAGATAATTGTCTATTATAACATTTTATGAATTGTTATTATCAGTCGATTATAGAATTAAATACAAATGACAATTAAAAGAAAAAGCTGTGAATAATTGTGAATTTCTTTGTCTTTGGAGAATGATCTAAAGATGCCATCGTTGCTGGAAGCACCAATTTCAATTTTTGTATTATTAATTCTAGAACTTTATTTTAATGTTTTGTTTTCTATTTTTTTTTATGAAATTGAAAATTATCTAGATAATTTATCTATGTCGTTATCTAGGTAAATGTTATCTAGATAAATTATCAAAATGATTTACCTATGTCGTTATCTAGGTAAATGTTATTTAGATAAATTATCAAAATAATTTACCTATGTCGTTATTTAGGTAAATGTTATCTAGATAAATTATCAAAATAATTTACCTATGTCGTTATCTAGGTAAATGTTATCTAGATAAATTATCTAGATAATTGCTATATAGGTAAATTATCTAGATAATTGCTATCTAAATAAATTATCTGGATAATTGTTATCTACATAAATTATCTAGATAATTGTCTATGATAACATTCACATTTTACGAATTGTTATTATCAGTCGATTATAAAATCAAATACAAATGACAATTAAAAGAAAGAGCTGTGAATAATTGTGAATTTCTTTGTCTTTGCAGAATGATCTAAAGATGCCGTCGTTGCTGGAAGCACTTGAGCTGAAGTACGGTAGCTCGACGACCGACTGTTCGTTGACCGACGAGGAGACAGAGTCGTCTGGATCACCAAAATCATCAGCTGCCCTGTCGATCAGTATCTTCATCCCGAAAAAATCACCACGACACACCGTGCCAGCCTTGCTGGTACTGCAGGACTGCGATATCGAATGCGCCGGTAACGACGACGAGAAACTACGGACCAAATGTCGTCACGTGGAGGAACTCGATCTTGCCCAAAATAAATTGTCACAATGGGACGAAGTTTTTGGTATATTGCAACACATGCCCAAGATCAAATTCGTCAATCTTAGTTTCAACAGTCTCGCCGAGTCGTTGATGATCAAAGATGGTAATTACAAGTCTTTGAGAAATTTGGTACTGAATGGAACGAGAGTAACGTGGTCAACGGTACAAGATCTCGCTAGATTTCTCGAAAATCTCGAGGAGCTACATTTATCATTGAACGAGTACAGAAACGTCGAGCTGGATCACACCAAGGCCGAGAATCGTAACGAGTCATTGAGAAAATTACACTTTACCGGAAATCCGATAGAGACTTGGACGGAAATCTCGAAGCTTGGCTACGTTTTTCCAAATCTGGAGAGTCTCGTGTTGGCCGAATGCCCGATAAGGTCATTGGCATTGGAGGAAAATCTCAATGACGATCAGAGAAAATCTCAGACGAAGCAGACGACGATTGCAAATGGTAGTGAGAAAATCTGTAGCGAGGACGAGAATGAGAATGTCGAGAGACCCACGAGTTGTAACAAGAGCGAGGGGAGCAGCGTGAAAAATGGTCTCGAAACTGTGAGAATATTCGAGGACGAGCAAATTTATAACAGGACTGAGAGCGAGTGCGAGAGCAGTGGGAACAAAGGAGGCACGTCCCACGATCCTTTCAGGATGCTCAGATTTTTGAACGTTAATGGTACTCTTCTCTCCACGTGGGACGACGTTGAGAGACTCGCCAGATTTCCTGCACTCAAGTCACTGAGGATGCAGGGCTGTCCTCTCTTCGAGGTTTAGTTTTATTTTTATCATTGACAATGTTCCATTGCTCATTTTCTTTTCACCATTTGAGTGTGATTGACTTGAAAATTGTTGGTTGTAAAAATTAAATTAGATTGTCAGTTCAATGATTCGTGTTATTGTTAATATTTAAAAAAAACATTGTGTTTATACTAAATGTTTGTAAAATATTTTTCAGAGTCCTAGAGAATACACCGAGCACGAGAGACGACAATTGCTGATAGCGAGACTGCCAAATGTTGAAACTCTGAATGGTGGAGGAGTCATCTCTTCCCAGGAACGTGAAGATGCCGAACGAGCCTTTATTCGTTATTATATGGACAAACCAGAAGCTGATAGACCCGAGAGGTTCGTTCCTCGAAGCAATATATTTCTCAGTTTTTATTCATTTTTTTTCGATTTAATAAAAGAATGAATTTTTATTGGAGCTTTTTATTGGCGATGTTCTGAGAATTTTGTGTCGAGAAGAATTGAAGATGTCGAGTCTAAGAATAAACGTAGAGGGGATCGATGAGAAGCTCTTTTGAAAATTTAAACGATTCGACGATAAATTATTCCATGCAATTCGTATTTTCATCCATCCAGGTACTCCGAGCTCGTGGGTATTCATGGAAAATTAGATCCTCTCGTCCACGTGGACCTGACACCGGAGAAAAGAGTCAAGGTGACGTTTACGTACGGTGATCTAGTCGAGGTGAGTTTTCCCCCGCATAATCGATCAATGCTAATGTCCCTTTTTATTCAGTTTCCAATTACCATCGAGCAGGATTCTCGACCGCAGAAGAAAATTTATGGATGTACAGGGTGAATTTCATAAGGTGTCGCAAACTTTATTTTAAGGTAGATGGGATCATTGCAAACAAAATTTGCAAATATACATTAGGGATATTTTTAATAGTTTGGGAGATATAAATGTTTAAAGTTGGTCCAATCAGAACGCGCCGAGAAGCGTTGGAGCCGCCCACTCCTACACTAGCCGTAGAGATAGCACAGTGTAGGGCGTTATATTTCCAGTTGCAAAACTCAGAGCAGTCAATTTTATTTATTATATTATTACACAATCATTTTTATTTCTCGAGCATTGGCTGCTAGAGCGAGAGTGGGCGGCACCAAGGTTTCTCGGTGCGCTCTGATTGGGCCAACTTTAAAAATCGTATATCTCGTAAACTATTAAAAATATCCCCAATGTATATTTGCAACTTTTGTTCGTAACGATCCCATCTACCTTAAAATAAAGCTCTATGACAACTTATAAAATTCACCCTGTATAGCCTCGTTATAGAATTCAAACTGATGCCCCTAACTTCCACAGAATGAAAATTGTCGATGAAAACAAATTCGATCAAGTTAGAGGGACAAGAACAAGGATTGTAACATTTTCAAATTTCAGGTACGTTCGGTGGATGTTTACAGAACGGTTTTCGAATTGAAAACTAAATTGGAATCTATGGTTAAGATACCAGCCAATAGAATGCGACTCTTCTACGTAGATCAGGTAATATTTTTCACAGTCGATAAAACCTAAGGGCCTTTTTTCTCATTTACACTTTCAGAACTTTCGTTTTCTCGACACGATGATCCGCGAAGCGTGAGATCGTTCTTTATAAAGAAACAAAATTGCATTACTCCCAACGTCATGCCTTCCTTCTTCGTCCCTGTCGTTCATTTTCGAAATTCCTTACACCAAAAGTTCAAGCCACTCGATAATCGAAGGTAATGACCTTCCAGTCAAATCATCATCTTATTCTAAACTTACTGCAGTACAATAGAAAATGGTTATTTGAATAATTCAAGAAATTTGCAGAAACCTCAAATTTAATTAACGATGGACATATCAAAATCGAATCACTCGTTTGATAATTAATTTTTGATTGATGACTTTTGATTTTGCCCACTAAATTCAATTAAATTCATATTTTTCTTTATTCCAATGATAACTTTATTTTTTATTTCAGGTAATGAAAGCTCAGTACGGTCCCGAGGAGATGCTTTATCCGAGCAAGCAGCTCTACCGATACAATATAAGAAATGGCGACGAGATTATAATAGACAGCAAGTTGAATCGTACTGTATCATCGTCGTCGAGCACATCGTCGATTCGATCCTGAACAGTCTACGAAGATCGAGAGATTTAACAATGAAATTTCATCGAGTCAACGATGATCAGCGGATCAATCAAGCGCTTTTGATCGATCTCGTGATTCAACGTAGGCCAGTTTTCTACGAAAACGCCACTCTTGCACTCGTCACCGTGAATCGGGATTGCAAACGAATCTTTCTTCACGACTCAAGACGAGAGCTTTTTATATTTATCTACATCATAAGTATTAACTTAGACGGCTCTCTTCGTGGCGTTTACTTTTGTCTTTCGAGAATTTAACACGGGACCATTGTATAAAAGAAGTCCCAGTTCGCTTCTTTCTTTTTTTTTTGTCATTTTTGTTCGATGAATGTAACTCGAAAATTAAGCTACGCGAGAGAAAGAGAGGAGGAGAGATAGAGAATGTGTGTGTGTGTTTGGGTGAATGAGAGAATAAATGGGCGATGGAACGAACGAGAGAAATTATTTGTCATAAATCATGTTTTTCTCCCATGATACGATTCTTCGCAAAAAATGTTTAGCGAATAATCGTTAATCGATTTGAAATTTGTAATGATGAAATCGCTTCTTTCTCGTTGTGTTCTCCGTTCGAAATTCGTTCCAGTTGGATATTCGGAGTTTAAAACGCTGCGGTTGACGCGAAACGTTTAGGTTTTTGTTTTGTAACTTCTCTCGAACGGGGAAAGTGCGTTCAGCGAAGATTGTACCGACTATTGTCGTCGACCACGAGAGTCTTACAATTACGTTTTCAAACCGCAATTTCAACGAGTTCCGCGCGAATGATTTATACTTTATCGATTGCACGAAAAAGAAAACAAAAACAAAAAACAGTAAATATCTTAACGTTGACAAGTTTTTGTTTTTCTCTCCATCGAGTTCTTTTTTCTCGATGTAACGTGTGAGAAATTGTTTACGTTTGAAAAAAAGATAACATTTAATTTCGTTACCGGGAAGATATTTTTTTGTTTTATGACGAAAGTTGATACTTTTGTCTGTGCAAAAACGTGTGTTCGCACTCCGAATTAACGAAATAAAACAAAGAGAACAAAATAATTGTGATTGCAAATCAACGGGACAGAATCCAGAAGCAATAACGAACTTCGGATTCTCGATAAAAATTAAATTGTGATTTTAAGAATTTACAAACAATAACAAAAAAAAAGGAAAACCACGCGCACCGAATTATTTGTGAAAACGAATGAGAGAAAGCAAACCGGCGTTTTATGAAAGTTTGTCGCGAAAAACGAAGATTAAAAAATGAGAAAAGTTGTAAGAACTTTTAGTGCCTGCCTGTGAGCATAACTCGGACGCGTCTAACACTGCCCTTTGTAAATATTAAAACCGAATCAACTCCCTCCCCGCCTTTACGCCTTTATTTTCAATCCAACATGTAAATAAATAAAAAGAAAACAAACAAACTCTAGAACGAGAGACCGACGAAGTCTGAAGTAGACAAATTTGCCACGTTAAGAGTTGTGTATCTCGTTATTGTATTATTGATAATAATCGGTAATAGGTAGTCTTGACTAACGCGAGGTAACTCGAACGCCCAGAGTGCACTGAAATAATATTGTTAAAGAAATTCGCAAAAACATACATCCTCTTTCTATCGGCATACTCTAGCGCAATTTCGATTCATTTAAAAAGAACAAAAACAGAAGAAAAAATGTCTTACTGGAAAGCAATAGAACAATTTTAGGAACCTCGGCTCGTCGATACTCGCCAACGTCTAGTCTCGGATTAATATACCTGTAACGAGTGATGAGAAAAATTACAAAACTTATTGAAACGAAAAGAAATTGCTCGTCTACTTTCATTATATACGTATATATCTTTATGATATATATACAGGGTGAATTTCATAAAGTGTAAACAGACTTTGTTCTAAGGTAGATGGGATCATTACAAACAAAATTTCCAAATACACATTGGGGATATTTTTAATAGTTTACGAGATATAGATGTTTAAAGTTGGTCCAATCAGAGCGCGCCGAGAGCTTTGGAGCCGCCCACTCCCCGCCCTAGCAGCCAATGCCCGAGAATTAAAAATGACTGCGTGATAATATAATAAATAAAATTGACTGGTCTGAATTCTGCAACCCCAAATAGAACGCCCTACACTTGTCCTACATCTCTACGGCTAGGGCGAGAGTGGGCGGTTCTGATTGGACCAAGTTAAAAACTGTATATCTCGTAAACTATTTAAAATATCCCTAATGTATATTAGCAAATTTTGTTTCTAATGATCCCATCTACCTTAGAACAAAAACCTGTTACACTTTACGAAATTCACCCTGTATATCAATGTATATATAAATACACGACGCTGCCATTCTTCGATCATTTTTTTTTGTGCTGGCGCAAATGTATGTACTAACGAATAATAAATCATTTATATAAACAATTCTCGTTGCTTGTCATTGGACTTATTTATCGACCGATGTTAATTTCGATTATAATTTCCACATAAGAGCGTGAAAACTATAAATTCGTTCAAACCTGGACGAGGTCGCCACGTTCGCAAGGAGCACCAACGTAAAAGCACAAAAAACCAACCCCTAGGGACAATTGGTACATCTGCAAGGGGTGGATAGCGCGAGGATGCCATCTAGCGGCGAAAAAAGGAACTCGAGCTGGCCATGCTAGCGACCGGTCGGCCGATCGATCGGACGTCGTGCTGCACTTACACACACACACATACAGGACATACCCCTTGCATACCATGTGTGTGTGTGTGTACACACACATATATAATTATATTCCCTGTAAAATATAAATTAACAACTGCTCATCACAGACATAATCGCAATGTTTAAGAATCCTCCAAGAAAACTTGATTTCTGGCTCTCCATTGTGCTCCTCATACATTTCAGAAGCTCCAAAACGTTACATTAGCATCAACGAGTCACATAGCGGTGAGTACATTACAACCCGCGTCGTATATTTCCGTAACGCAATCCGTCCCTTCGTAGCGGCGACTGCGCTTTATGACCGTCGCGCGCCATTACTATTTTTCCCCCATGGCTCTCTGTACCTCTCCCCCTCCCTCGTCCTCGTTGACGTACGGACCTGCGCACTCGCATAGCCAAAAACGTATATGTACCAGTATAGCGACACGGGAAACAGTAGCAGAATAGACATGAGAAGCTCGTACGTCGAGGAGAGACCTCCGCGAGATTATTCTCGCACAAACGAGCGTGCACGATAAAGTATGAAAAGGACGTGAAGCGTACAGCAACAACGACGTTCACGTCGTTGTTCGTCGCCGTGTCGTTCGTGCCGGTGTGTGTCGCGGGAAGAAAGAAAATAAAATCCGGATTGTTAAACACTATCTCGGGCAAGGAGTGGGGGAAATTAGCTTGTCACTTTAAACAGAAGAAGGGTGGACGCTCCCCGTGCGTTTTCTTATAACCGTCGATGAAGTAAGAACCGTGCGTACATATTTTTGAGGTTGTGTACGTCCCGTCACTGTGTGTGTGTGTGTGTGTGTTAGAATAGAACCAACGGAAGTGCGGATCTCGTACGACGTCGTAATACCGGAAGTCGTCAAGATGTAAGTCTTTCACCAGTGTTGGCGGCCTCAGAGCTGCGCGTGTGATTTAAAATCGTCGTTTCGAGTGAGAATAAAATCATAGCCAAGCAGTGCGTTATGGAAATGACGAGAGGCGAGAAAGAGGAAGATGAAAGAAGAATAGGTATTCATCGATCCGACGGAAACGAGCAGTCGCGAGTGAAGTGAATTAATAACGGAAATAAATATCGGGAAATATACGAAAAGCTTGACTCGTCGAGCTCTCGAAAACTTTTTGTCGAGAGACACAAACACACACACGTAGGTGACCACCAGGCATGGAACGAGCATGAGCGAAAGATCGATCGCTATATAGCGCGAGTTGTGTAGGTACGAGGACAAATTTTTCGTTACTGCCTCTAGCGGCGCTTCTCCTCCTGTACGGCCGGTTTATATATGCTGCTTGGTGCTAAACGAGCCGAGACGTGTCTGTGTGTGTGTGTGTGTGTGTGTGTGTACATCATCGTCGATACACTCGTCCGACTCAACGCTGCCTTGCTCGCGCGTTTGTCAAGGGGGTGAGTCTCTTGCACGCATTTTTTTTTTTTCTTTCTTCTTTTTTTTAATCTAATATTATCTTGGACGATATCTACAGGGAGGGATTAAGGTAGTTTTAACGTCACGTTAAAATCGAAATAATTATTTTTTTACTCTTCTCATGGACAAAATGGTTCCTGGGCAAAGAAAAATTGTTGAATGTTGAGTAGAGAATAATTAATGAAAATTCAAGGTCATTCGAGGTGATACGTACTTGGTGGATAATTACAAAAACATTTTTTTTTTAATCTAATATTATCTTGGACGATATTTACAGGGAGGGATTAACGTAGTTTTAATGTCACGTTAAAATCGAAATAATTATTTTTTTGCTCTTCTCATGGACAAAATGGTTCCTGGGCGGGAGTTAATAAAGAAAAATTGTTGAATGTTGAGTAGAGAATAATTAATGAAAATTCAAGGTCATTCGAGGTGATACGTACTTGGTGGATAATTACAAACGCATTTTTTTTTTCTTTCTTTCTTTTTTTTTAATCTAATATTATCTTGGACGATATTTACAGGGAGGGATTAAGGTAATTCTAATGTGACGTTAAAATCGAAATAATTATTTTTTTGCTCTTCTCATGGACAAAATGGTTCCTGGGCGGGAGTTAATAAAGAAAAATTGTTGAATGTTGAGTAAAGAATAATGTAATGAAAATTCAAGGTCATACAAGGTAATACGTACTTGGTGGATAATTACAAAAATTGCGATAATTGTTTTGTTTGGATTTTTTTGAAAAATTGTACGAAGGTGATTTGATGTTGAATAAAAATGTATGCAAAGTTTTGGAAGGATTTGATGAGTAGAAGCGAGGATGTTTATGGATGTAAAATGCAAGTTTTAACACACGCTTTTATGAGAGACTAGCGAAAATTTGGATTTTTATCAATAAATATATCAACTTCCGGGTGGCAAAATGTTGCAAAAATTATTACACATGTGCATACGACATCAAAGAAGATATATCCAAATTTTCAATAAAATCTTCAAGAAAATGATAAAACGTTGGGGTGGGGGATTAAAATTATATTCCCATTTTTTTCTCACATTGGAAGTGGACCAAGCGTTAAAGTTCATTAAGAAAAGTTGTTGCAAATCGACCAAAGAACAACATACTCAAAATTCAAATTGATCCTACGGAAAGTTTATTCGTTATATAATAAACAAAATAATGAATTTTTGTTTTCCATAAGATTTGTTATAAAAACTAATCGAAGCTTATTCGATGTCGTATAAAAATGTGTGCAAAATTTTCAACATGCTTCATCGACCAAACGATCGAGATACTCGTTGTATAATTTTGCGATATTTAACACGGGCTCTTATGGGAGATTGCGAAAAGTGACGATTTTCAAGAATTAATATTGTGATTTTTGATTCGATAAAGGTCCTTGAAATTTTATACACATATACAACGCTGTGACGATAGGACTACCTTAAGTTAGAGATAAATTTCGATAAGTTTATTCACATAATTCACATAATTAAATATTTATGCAATAATTAAGTATTTATGCAATAATTAAATATTTATGCAATAATTAATTGTTTTTGGATAATTGAATAAATTTCAGGATTTATGAAAGAGTTTAGGGAGATTCGATTCACATAATTCACATAATTAAGTATTTATGCAATAATTAAGTATTTATGCAATAATTAAATATTTATGCAATAATTAATTGTTTTTGGATAATTGAATAAATTTCAGGATTTATGAAAGAGTTTAGGGAGATTCGATTCACATAATTCACATAATTAAGTATTTATGCAATAATTAAATATTTATGCAATAATCAATTGTTTTTGGATAATTGAATAAATTTCAGGATTTATGAAAGAGTTTAGGGAGATTCGATTCACACGTATAGATGGATATTGTTTGTGTGTAATCGAGGCTTTTTTTTTTGTTAAGTTTTTGAGAACAAAGAAATGTTGCAGATTTGTTGATAAACGAAATTTCTTTTTTTTTTGACGACGTGTTTCCTGATCGAATTCGGTGAGACGGAGGTAAGGCTTGAGAAGCGAAGGGTAATTTTCAAGGATCAATTGTAATATGTCATGCGTGCATGAAGGATCGACGTCATGGTGACTGACCTCGTTTGCAACCTCTCGCGGTCAGGTCACGACGATCGACGTGTGCGCCAGGAGAGGTTTTTAATTCAGGTCGCGACTTCGATCCAATAATTCTGTTTTTTTTTTTCTTTTTTTTTTTCTTTTCTTTTCTTTATCGAGTATTTGCATTCTGAGATTTTTCTCGAGATGATTGAGAGAGGAAGGGATGGATGGAACAGTATTATCTCAGGAAATTATTCAAATGGGAAAACGTAGATAATTTTATGTAAATTAATTAATTTTATTTTTTTTCTATTTTATCTTTATCGAGTATTTACATCCTCCGATTTTTCTCGAGATGATTGAGAGAGAGAGAGAGAGAGAGAGAGAGAGAGAGAGAGAGAGAGAGAGAGAGAGGAAGGGATGGATTAGTATTATCTCAGGAAATTATTCAAATGGGAAAACGTAGATTAATTTTATGTAAATTAATTAATTTAATTTTTTTTTAGATTTTTCTTTATCGAGTATTCGCATCCTCCGATTTTTCTCGAGATGATTGAGAGAGAGAGAGAGAGAGAGAGAGAGAGAGAGAGAGGAAGGGATGGATTAGTAATATCTCAGGAAATTATTCGAATGGGAAAATGTAGATAAATTTATGTAAATTAATTAATTAAATTTTTTTTTCTGTATCGAGTATTCACATTCTGAGATTTTTCTCGAGATGATTGAGAGAGAGAGAGAGAGAGAGAGAGAGAGGAAGGGATGGATTAGTATTATCTCAGGAAATTATTCAAATGGGAAAACGTAGATAATATTATGGAAATTAATTCATTTTCTTTTTTTTTTCTTTATCGAGTATTCGCATCCTGAGATTTTTCTTGAGATGATTGAGAGAGAGAGAGTGAGGAAGGGATGGATTAGTATTATCTCAGGAAATTATTCAAATGGGAAAACGTAGATAATTTTATGTAAATTAATTAATTTTCTTTTTTTTCTATTTTATCTTTATCGAGTATTCGCATCCTGAGATTTTTCTCGAGATGATTGAGAGAGAGAGAGAGAGAGAGAGAGGAAGGAAGGGATGGATTAGTATTATCTCAGGAAATTATTCAAATGGGAAAACGTAGATAATTTTATGTAAATTAATTAATTTATTTTTTTTTCTATTTTATCTTTATCGAGTATTCGCATCCTGAGATTTTTCTCGAGATGATTGAGAGAGAGAGAGAGAGAGAGAGAGAGGAAGGAAGGGATGGATTAGTATTATCTCAGGAAATTATTCGAATGGAAAAATGTAGATAATTTTATGTAAATTAATTAATTTTCTTTTTTTTTCTTTATCGAGTATTCGCATCCTCCGCTTTTTCTCGAGATGATTGAGTGAGAGAGAGAGAGAGAGAGAGAGAGAGGAAGGAAGGGATGGATTAGTATTATCTCAGGAAATTATTCAAATGGAAAAACGTAGATAATTTTATGTAAATTAATTAATTTCGTTTTATATCGATATTAAATAAAGAACGAATATTATTTAAGAATATTTTCCAATTGTTCCACGTGATACAGGTTGAATTTTGCCACGATATGGGATTGCGGATGATCGATTGGTAAAAAACGATCGAACTGGCGGTGTCACGAGTCGACGAACCCCGAGAGCTATAACAATAACTACGTATAGCATACACGATTATAGTATTTGCTGACATGAGTATAGTGTACTGTGTAGACATTGGGCGTATTATGAGAATTGCATTATTATACAATAACCGTAATAGTCATCGATTTAAAAAATGATAACAATTATTCTTTTTAAATCTTTTCAAATTCTTTAAACTTTATATCAAATAACAATGTTTTTCCCCCAATAATAATTCCGAAACATAAAAATTAAATAATAAAAATGAAAATTTCAATTACAATCCGTCCAATAAATTTTCATTTATTTTGTTACTTAAAATTTTTTTTTTTTAGATAAAATGTTTTCATTTTTACAATCCAATTTTCATCCTTTTTTCCCTACGTATATTCACATTTACCAAATAAAATTCTTCGAATGATTAAAAAATGTTGACGAGAGAGAGACAGAGAGAGAGAGAGAGTTAATTGAAAACAAAAAAAGTTTTCCAATTAATTTTTATTTTCCACCACGCGTGTAGATATATATTTTGTTAATTAATTTTTAATATTCGCTCTACCATTGCGGTGACCGACGGAAGTGCATCGAACCTCGATGACAATCGCAGTGCGAGCCAATGAGAGAGATGGTGACTATTCGTGTGCGATAGACAAGAGAGAGAGACAGAGACAGACAGACAGATAGACAGAGGGAGAGAGATATACAGAAAGACAGAGAGAGAGAGAGAGAGAGAGAGAGAGAGAGAGAGAGAGGGAAAGCATGGAGGGGCGTGGGAGGGAGAGGGGGAGGGAGGAGGGGGGCGGGAATAGTTAACGAAGCTTCCGGCATGCGATAGAACTATATGATGAGAAACAAAAGCCAAAAGCTCGTTACCTATAGTTATATATATATACAGGGTGAATTTTATAAGGTGTCTCAAACTTTATTTTAAGATAGATGGGATCATTACAAACAAAAGTTGCAAATATACATTGGGGTTATTTTTAATAGTTTACGAGATATAAATTTTTTAAGTTGGTCCAATGAGAACGCGCCGAGAAGCGTTGGAGCCGCCCACTCCTACACTAGCCATAGAGATAGCACAGTGTAGGGCGTTACATTTGGGGTTGCAAAATTCAGAGCAGTCAATTTTATTCATTATATTATTCAATTATTATATTTTATTTATTATATTAGTCAATTTTATTTATTATATCTCAAACTTTATATTAACGTAGGTGGGATCGTTACAAACAAAAGTTACAAATACATATTAGAGATATTTTTACTAGTTTACGAGATACAAATGTTTAAAGTTGGTCCAATCAGAGCGCGCCGAGAAGCGTTGGAGCCGCCCACTCCCCGCTCTAACAGCCAATGCCAGAGAAATAAAAATAACTGCGTAATAATATAATAAATAAAATGAACTGCTCTGAATTTTGCAAACCCAAATGTAACGCCCTACACTGTGCTATCTCTACGGCTAGTGTAGGAGTGGGCGGTGCCAACGCTTCTCGGCGCGCTCTGATTGGACAAACTTTAAACATTTATATCTAGTAAACTATTAAAAATATCACTAATGTATATTTGCAACTTTTGTTTGTAATGATCTCATCTACCTTAAAATACAGCCTGTTACACCTTTATTTCTCAAACTTTATTTTAAGGTAGATGGGATCATTACAAACAAAAGTTGCAAATATACATTGGGGTTATTTTTAATAGTTTACGAGATATTCATTTTCTAAGTTGGTCCAATCAGAGCGCACCGAGAAGCGTTGGCGCCGCCCACTCCCCGCTCTAATAGCCAATGCCCGAGAAATAAAAATGACTGCGCAATAATATAATAAATAAAATTGATTGCTCTGAATTTTGCAACGCCAAATGTAACTCCCTACACTGTGCTATCTTTACGGCTAGCGCGAGAGTGGGTGGCGCCAACGCTTCTCGGCGCGCTCTGATTGGACCAACTTTAAACATTGATATCTCGTAAACTATTAAAAATATCCCTAATGTATATTTGCAACTTTTGTTTGTAATGATCCCATCTACCTTAGAATAAAGTTTGAGACACCTTATGAAATTCACCCTGTATATTGAAAATAGCGTGTTGGTAAGCATGCATCAAAGAACTTTGAGCGTTACGTGCTCTTGACGCATTCTCGACTACTACATATACATATATAATATATATATATACACGTCGTAATTCACATTCGTATCAGGCGCTGCACCTGCGAAACTCTCCACCTGCTTTTTAACACGGCACGACCCCAAAGGTCAACCCTTCGCGTTTTCTACTCGTCACACCTTTTATGGGTATATATGTGTATATGTACACGTTTTACAAACAGTGTATGCATTTACCACGTAACGTAGGAGCGTCTAACGAGCAAAGTAGCCCCCGAAGATTTATCGTATCGAATTTCGACCCTCCCCCCCACTCACCCCCTCCTGTTCCTCGACACGCTTGAGATTAGACGACGTCGATAATACTATGTAACTGAATTATATATGTATATTTTTTTTTGTTTTCGTTGTATGAGGTTATTAAATTTAATGTATTAATAATGTTGTAATTATCATGGCGATTATTTAATTTATTTTTTAATTTAAATTAATATAAATTGAAGTAATTGGTAATTAAAGAATAAATTTGAATTAAATTGATTATTGATTTATTAAATTATTAAAAATTAAATTATTAAATTATTAAAAATTAAATTATTAAATTATTAAAAATTAAATTATTAAAAATTAAATTATTAAATTATTAAAAATTAAATTATTAAATTATTAAAAATTAAATTATTAAATTATTAGCAATTAAATTAATTAAACGATAAATGTGAATTAATTTAATTATTAATTAAACAATACAAAAATTGTTTAGGTAAATTGTTTTATATTTGGAATATTAATATTTATAAATTATACTAAGAATTACAACTTTTCCAAAATATTTCCGGAATAAACATTGTCTCGATTTTAATAATCGCTGAAAAATATAAAAATACCTTCCTTTTATTATTTGTCTCCCATAACCTTATTTTTTATTTAATAAATATTTGGCCTCGAGTGGTTTGGTCTTGCGATTAAATATTGGTAAATCGGATAGAATTTTTTAAATTGAGATCTTGAGATGAACGAGATTTTTTCTCCCTCGAGTGACTTCTTTTTTTTTCTCTTCATTCAAATATTTACTCGGTTCGTATCGAAGGTGAATGCAGACCCTCCTTCGCATATATAGCACGATGGGGAGGGGGGTAGACGGAAAAAAAGAGATAGAGAGAGAGAGAGAGAGAAGCTGGATAGCTTCGATTTCTCGACGGGAATAGACATTATCCAGATATTGGCACAAGTCCATACGTATATATTCGTAAGAGAGAGAGGGAGGGAGAGAGAGAGAGAGAGAGAGAGAGGGCAGTCCCACGCATGAACGGAAATCCGAGCTGTTTGGTCGGATGTTGGCAGAATTTCTCAATCTCTCTCTCTCTCTTTTTTTCTCTCTTGCCTCTCTTTCTGTCTCTCCGTGGCTTTTCAGAATCGAGCGACCGAGAAAACCAATCCGGAAGAGGAAATCGAGACGAAAAATCAAATGGCACATAACAAAAATCGTCCTACATTGAAAATGCGCCAAGATTTTTCAACGAAATAACGAAGAGATCATAATTTTTAAAATAATCAATTTAATTTAATGTACAAATTGCTATTTGTAATTTTGATTCTCGTATTACTAATGATAATCATATTTTACAAGAAATATTTAAATGATTATTGAAACGGTCCAATGAAAAAAAAAAAAAAAAAACAAAAAAAATATAATTTATTATGCAAATTAATTTTTTTAGCAATCATTTTTTGTAGTTTTTCTTGCATAATAATAATAATGTTTCAATTATTCCTTCACTCGTAAATCAAAAATATGAAACGAAAGAAAAAAAGGAAAAAAAAAATCCCAAAAATTAATTTTTTTAGGAATAATTTTTTGAAATTTTTCTTGTTTAATAATAATAATAATAATATTTCAATTATTCTTTCACTAGTAAATAAAAAATATGAATCGGAAAAAAAACATATAATTATTTTGTATAGGAATCATTTTTTGTAATTGTTCTTGTATAATAACAATAATAATATAATAACAATAATAATAATAATATTTCCATTATGCCTTCACTCATAAATAAAAGATATGAAACGAAACAAAATTTTTTTTTAATATAACAAAAGTTAATTTTTTTTAGAAATAATTTTTTGTAATTTTTATTGTATAATAATAATAATAATAATAATAATAATTCAATTATGCCTTCACTCATAAATAAAAGATATGAAACGAAAAAAATAAAAAAAAAAATAACAAAAGTTAATCTTTTTTAGAAATCATTTTTTGTAATTTTTCTTGTATAATAACAATAATAATAATAATAATAATATTTCTATTATGCCTTCACTCATAAATAAAAGATATGAAACGAAAAAAATTTTTTTTTTTTTAAATAACAAAATTTAATCTTTTTTAGAAATTCATTTTTTGTAATTTTGTTGTATAATAATAATAATAATAATAATAGTACTTCAATTATCCTTTCACTCATAAATAAAAAATATAAAACGTTTTCTAAATCGATTATTTAAACGCCGCGAGTTCGCTTAATGAAAGGGGTTGGGTCAAAAGGCGAGCTCGAAGGGATGAAAAAAGAAAAAAAAGATAGTCTACCAGAGGGTTGAAAAAAAGAGCGAGATTTCTCTGTCCATAGACGCATATATACGTTTGTAAGAAGCGAAAAGGAGAGAGAGAGAGAGAGAGAGGGAGAGTAAGCGAGACGGTGGAAAAAGGTTCGTAATTCTATTTTACACTCGACAAAGACTGCAAAGTCGCCCCCCCCCCCCTCCCCTTCCCTCAGCCACCGAGTCTGCTGGAAGGTTTTAGGGGTGACCGGTTGAACGGAAAGAGCGTCGAGTTTAAGTATCGTCTCTCTCACTCTCTCTCTCTCTCTTTCTCCCTCTTACACACACACACACACACACATTTACACACACACACACAGACAGACAGACACACACATTTACACATACACAGTCACTAGTCTCCGTTCCACTCGCTTCTTGGCTTCTGTTAAATGGCAAAAATACCAAGAAGCTTTCTCTCTCGCTCTCATTTTATTATCGCTCTTCGCGGTGAACGCGAGAGAGTCCCGTCGAGCCGGCCAAGTAAAGACGTTAACGCTGAAAGACTCGGGACGAAGCCCAAGACCCTCCTTAGCTATATACACGTCCCAAGACGAATGGTTGGATGAAGAGAAAAAGCGCAAAAAAAAAACAAAACAAAACGAGATAAAAAAAAAACAGCGGAAAAAATTGCGCACGTTTTGCTAAACCATTGTACGTTCTCGCAGATTCTTCACCGAACCTCTTGCCCCGCCGTCGCTTCGTTTATGAACACACGTCACAATGAGAGACGGAGAAAAAAATTGTGACAAAACAAAAAATAGGAAGAGAGAAATATGGAGAAAAAAAAATGAAAAAGAACGGAGCTCTCTTTTGTCCAGAACGTCCCATTTTTAGAATACTAATTCCGACAGCTGCGAGCCGACGGAACACGAGCGCCCCCCACGGCGACACATTGTACGAACGATCGACCGACACGTACACCGGTCGAAACACTTCGAGGACATTTTTTTTTTTTTTTTTTTTTTTTTCACGCCTTTGGCCGATGTGCGAAATGCATGGACTGGAACAAAAATCTTTATTTTTTTTCTTTCTTTCTTTCTTTTTTTTTCTCGTTTACTGCTCGTACGAAAAATATACAGAGTTTGGGGTAATTCGGGGAAGTTTCGAGAGCGACCAGGCACGAGAGAGATTGTTCGGCTACGTTCTCGTACGCTCTGGTTATTATTTTTTTTTTCGTGTCGTTAAAATTTGTAGAATAGTTAATAATATTGATGAGATTAAATTTCTTAAGGGGTGAAATTATTTTTAGCTGGAATGAAATAATTTTCTTTATTCGTGGAAAAAAAAAATTAGTGGAAAAAATGGAAAAAAAAATAATTTTTGTATTGTAAAAGAGAAATTATTTTTTATTTCAAGAACGTTATTTAATATTGTTGAGAATGTTTCCTGGGTGTTGAAATTGTTTACAGGAATCGAATGATTTGATTGTTTGCAAAAAAAATGAAAATAATTGTTGAAAAATAATTACTTCGTTAATTATTAATCGTTAAAATTTGTAGGATAGTTAATAATTTTGATGAGATTAAATCTCTTAATTAAGGGGTGAAATTATTTAGCTGGAATGAAATATTTTTTTTTAATCGTGGAACAAAAAATTAATTGGAAAAAATGGAAAAAAAAAATTATTTTTGTATTGTAAAAGGAAAATTATTATTTTTTGTTTCAAGAACGTTATTTAATATTGTTGAGAATATTTCCTGGGAGTTGAAATTGTTTACAGGAATCGAATGATTTTATTGTTTGCAAAAAAAATGAAAATAATTGTTGAAAAATAATTACTTCGTTAATTATTAATCGTTAAAATTTGTAGGATAGTTAATAATTTTGATGAGATTAAATTTCTTAATTAAGGGGTGAAATTATTTTTAGCTGGAATGAAATCATTTTTTTTATTCGTGGAAAAAAAATTAGTGGAAAAAATGGAAAAAAAAATAATTTTTGTATTGTAAAAGAGAAATGATTTTTTGTTTCAAGAACGTTATTTAATATTGTTGAGAATGTTTCCTGGGTGTTGAAATTGTTTACAGGAATCGAATGATTTTATTGTTTGAAAAAAAAATGAAAATAATTATTGAAAAATAATTACTTTGTTAATTATTAATCGTTAAAATTTGTAGGATAGTTAATAATTTTGATAAGATTAAATTTCTTAATTAAGGGGTGAAATTGTTTAGCTGGAATGAAATAATTTTTTTATTCGTAGAAAAAAAAATTAATTTTTGTATTGTAAAAGGGAAATTATTATTTTTTTTTTCAAGACAGTTATTTAATATTGTTGAAAATATTTCCTGGGTGTTGAAATTGTTTACAGGAATCGAATGATTTTATTGTTTGAAAAAAAAATGAAAATACTCGTTGAAAAATAATTACTTTGTTAATTATTAATCAGAGATTGATTATTGATTGAGTTAATTAGCGAAAAGTGAGAATTATTTAATTTAAGGCAAATAAATGAATGTGAAAAATATTGAAAAATCATTTTTTAAATGACGGTAATTTTTTTTTTTTTTTTTTCAAGTGCACTTCGCATATCGAAAGTGACGCCTGTCCCTCGATCATCGAGGCTGTCGGCCCAGTCTCGTCGAGGGTTACCTCTTCGTATAAACGAGCGCGTTTCACCATGATCCACTACACGAATCGTTCTAATCAATCTGTCCTTCGTGCCAAAGCATGCTAATTCCGGGCGTTGATTAGCAGAGAGTGAGGGATATGGGGGGGGGGGGGGGGGGCAGAAACAAAAGAGACCTCTTTGTGCTCTCGAATTAGTTTGTTTTCCATAAATAGGTTTATTTTTAAAATTTTCAAAGTTAAAAGTTTAAAACATTAATTTTTGAAATTTTCAAAGTTAACAGTTTAAAAAAATATTATTTTTGATGAGTTAACAACTTTAAACATTATAATTTTTAAAGATTTCAAAGTTAAAATTTGACATTTTTTAAATTTTCAAGTTTTTAAAGTTAACAATTTTTTATTTATGAAATTCTCAAAGTTAGAAGTTTAAAACATTTGTATTTTTCAAGTTTTTACAGTTAAAAGTTGAAAATTTTGTATTCTTGAAGTTTTAAAAGTTTGAACAATTTTCATTTTGTAGTTTTCAAAGTTAAAAGTTTGAAAATTTTTATTTTTCAAGTTTTCAAGGTTAAAAAATTAAAAAACAATTATTTTTGAAGAGTTAAAGTTTTAAAACATTTTAATTTTTGAAGTTTACAAAGTTAAAATATTTATATTTTTCAAGTTTTAAAAGTCAAAAGTTTAAAACATTGTAATTTCGCAATTTTCAAAGTTAAAAATTTAAAAATGTTCGTTAATGAAGTTTTCAAAGTTAAAAGTTCCAAATTCTTTATTTTTAAAGTTCTGAAAGTAAAAAATTTGAAACATTTGTATTTTGCAAATTTTTACAATTAAAACTTAAAAAATTCTTATTTTTCAAATTTTTAAAGTTACAAATTAAAAAAATGTTCAACTTTGAACTTTTCAAAGTTAAAACTTCAAAGATTTTAATTTTTCAACTTTCAAAACGTCAAAAGTTTAAAAATTTCTATTTTTCAAGTTGTAAAATTTCAAATATTAACAAATTCTATTAAACCAAATTTTTCTTCCAGATCTTTAAAAAAACATTCCTCACGTCGTTTCGTTCTTACCGAAAATTTCTTCTAAACCGTTTTTTCCCCAAACGATAAACTAAAATTATAAATTAAGCACCAAAAAAGAAAACACACACACACACAATTTATAACTAGGCTCGTAGTTAAAATACTTAAACTAGCCAACAAACGCAAACCTAGACTTGCAGTAGAATTTAATCCAAAAACTAATCCTCGAACTAAAAGTAGCTTTAAAAATCAATCTAAAATCATGCGATGATCGTTTAATTTTAGAGATTGAACAATGTTACACCAATAAATGAATTAGTGCACGCGTTTACGATTAATTTCTGTAATAAAAAAATTACCAAAAAAAAAAAAAACAAAAACAAAAAATATTCAAAAAAAACTAACAATATTTGCCTCGTTGCTCTTTTTTAATTCCAGAAGGAAGAAGCCCCAAGATTGGAAACGCTTCGCTCATCTACAAATTGGACAAGACGGAAGGAAGATAGGAGCGTGCATGTGTGTGCGTGTGCGTGTGAATAATTAAAAAATAGAAAAAAAAAAAAAGAATTATTAGGAAGAAAGAAAGAAGGAAACGAAGTGGGAGAAGAGGAAGCAAGAGGGTAAACGATAAGGAAGGAACGAAAGTTGATGATAAAGAGAGTGGCGAGACGGTGTGAGAGGGAGGTGAAAGAAATGGCTTCGGGATTGCCTGGCGGTCATCAGAGGAAGCTCGGACCAGCACCAATAGCATCGTTCGAGGATCTCTCGGACGAGGTGGAAAACGTGAGTTGAGAAGAGCGATCCCTCTACTACCCCCCTGGTGGGAAACAAAACAAACTAAAAAAAAAAAAAAAATTAAAAAAAAACCCCAAAAAAAGAACAAAACAATTCTACTACCGATAACTACCAACCACTCTACTATCGTCACAATCTGTATAACTAAAAACAAAAAACCGAATCCTCTCTCTCTGTGTGTGTCACGACGAGCAAGCAGCCAAAATATAAACAAAAGACAAATCTCTTCTACCTCTTCTTCGTTCTGCCGAGTCGTCAGATAAAATACAATAACGATAGAGAGTAAGAAAGCTAACGAGACAGATATTTGAGAATATGAAAATAAACGGTAGATGGAAGATTGTGAGAAAGGTAGAGATAAGAAAAGTATAAACAATAGGGAGAGCATGTTACAGGGGGTGAGAGAAAAAGAGAAATGAGATAAGGAGGAAAAAGGTTTTGAAGCAATATTTGAAAAAATAATAATAAGAGGAAGAGAGAGAAACAGGAAGTGGATTGTTGTAGCTGCCTGTCTGCCTCAACCACCACCACCACCACCACCCAATTACTCCATCACCTATATACCATCACCAACCATCACCACCATCCGTGTGGCCCGTCCGAGGCCCCTCGTCCTAACAAAAACAAATTCGGCAACTGGAACAAACGAGGAATGATCATTTGTAAATTGTAATGCAGGGAGAAACGACGGCACGAATGCCGGGTATCGTGGAGGTAACGACACCCGTTACACCGGGTAGCTCGTTAAAGACACCGAGCACACCGAGAATCGACATCAGCCGGGCGAGCAGCTCGTCGCATCACGAGGACAGCAACAATTCTAGAGAATCGTCGCCGGAGCGAGAACTTCTCGCAGGTATACATTTTTTTCCTTTGTATAGAGGGTGAATTTTCTGAAAGTGTCTCAAACTTTATTTTAAGGTAGGTGGGATCATTACAAACAAAAGTTGCAAATATACATTTGGGATATTTTTAATAGTTTATGAGATATGAATGTTTGAAGTTGGTCCAATCAGAGCGCCGGGAAGCGTTGGCGCCGCCCACTCCCCGCCCTAGCAGTCACTGTCCGAGAAATGAAAACGACTGTGTAATAATATAACAAATAAAATTGTCTGCTCTGAGCTTTGCAGCGTCAAATGTAACGCCCTACACTGTGCTATCTCTACGGCTAGCGTGGGAGTGGGCGGGTCCAACGTTTTTCGGCGCGCTCTGATTGGACCAACTTTAAACATTTATATCTCCCAAACTACTCAAAATATCCCCAATGTATATTTGCAACTTTTGTTTGTAATGATCCCATCTACCTTAGAATAAAGCCTGTGGAAATCTTATGAAATTCACCCTGTATGTTCGAGTCGATTTGCTATTTTATTTTTTATCTATAGGGATCGTTACAAACAAAAATTGCAAATATACATTGGGGATATTTTTAATATTTTACAAGATATAAACTTTCAAAGTTGGTCCAATCAGAACGCGCCGAGAAGCGTTGGCGCCGCCCACTCCCCGCCTTAGCAGCCACTGCCCGAGAAATAAAAATGACTGCGTAATAATATAAGAAATAAAATTGACTGCTCTGAATTTTGTAGCCTCAAATGTAACGCCCTACACTGTGCTATCTCTATGGCTAGCGTGGAACTGGGGGGATCCAATGTTTCTCGACGCGCTCTGATTGGACCAACTTTAAAAATTGATATCTCCCAAACTATTAAAAATATCCCCAATGTATATTTGCAACTTTTGTTTGTAATGATCCCATCTACCTTAGAATAAACTCTGTGAACATCTTATAAAATTCACCCTGTATGTTCGAGTCGATTTGCTATTTTATTTTTTATCTATAGGGATCATTACAAACAAAAATTGCAAATATACATTTGGGATATTTTTAATAGTTTACGAGATATCAATGTTTGAAGTTGGTCCAATCCGAGCGCGCCGAGAAGCGTTGGACACGCCCACTCCCCGCCTTAGCAGCCACTGCCCGAGAAATAAAAATGACTGCGTAATAATATAAGAAATAAAATTGACTGCTCTGAATTTTGCAGCCTCAAATGTAACGCCCTACACTGTGCTATCTCTACGGCTAGCGTGGGAGTGGGCGTGTCCAACGTTTCTCTGCGCGCTCTGATTGGACCAACTTTAAACATTTATATCTCCCAAACTATTAAAAATATCCCCAATGTATATTTGCAACTTTTGTTTGTAATGATCCCATCTACCTTAGAATAAAGCCTGTGGACATCTTATAAAATTCACCCTGTATGTTCGAGTCGATTTGCTATTTTGATTTTTTATCTGTAAAACTAGTTTCAATTTTTTATCCAATTTTATTTGCATGTTTAAGAGATTTTTGAGAAATTGAATTAACTTATTTTGGTTGGGATTTATTAGTCTGTAATTGAAGTAGATTTATGTCGAGATATGAAATTTTGTTAACATAGAATATGTTTCAGGAGGCGAACCACCAGTCGGTTGCAAATTATCACTGGGCTACAAGGAAGATGTCCAAGATTTGCGTTCATCAACTGAAGAGCTGGATCTTCACGATCCGATACACGAGCAAGATCTTAAGAGAGACGCGAAGAGAGCTCGAAGGAGAAAAGAGGGTGGAACGCAGTCCGAGTGCGGTGGTACGAGCTCGAGGCTTCAGGAACGAGAGCGTAAGGACAGCAATTGTTCAGAAATCATACTGCTCAATATCAGCGGTAGAACGTCGAGATTGTCTTCCGTGGGAAGTCAGGGCTCCGGTGTATCCGGCAAATTATCCGTCGTTTCCGCCACGTCTTCCAGGTAGAAAACTAAAACAAAAGAAACAATGTCAAAATCAAAGAATTCAATCAACTCGTTAACTTTACAAAATTCAACTTCTTATTTCTCTTTCCTCAAAGGTCACCGAGTCCGCACAAATGTCTACTGGAGACTTCGTTCTGCGGCAGCAAGCCAACCCTCGCCGACAATCTCATCGAACCGTCGAAACCCGAGACGGACGATCTTGAGAAAATTCTGTTAAAACGCGAGGCAGACACGACCAAAGCTCTCATACCGGAAAGTATAAAAGTACCGATAGTCGGTGGCAATCTAAAGCCCGATCCACTCGACAAGCCACGAAGGCGTGGTCGCGAGGAGAGAAAAGAAATATTCAAGCGCGAGGTTGAGATAACGAAGAAAGTCCTCGAGAGAGTCAACATAGAGGTACGTTTGCCAAAAGGGCAAAGAAACAAAATCCACGAATCCCATTTTCGAAGCCAAAAGTTTGATTGTTCAAAAATATTCGATGGACTTTGGTTTGGGTCGTGGTGTAAAATCAACGAGGATTCTCATTGTAAATATCAGCCAGAAATTGGCACGATTCAACAAGAATTAAGAATTGAACAATTATAATCAAAGAAATTGTTGTTTTTTAACTGATCGATCGAATCACACGAGTCCTTTGTATTTGTAGATGTGAGGGAGTATTCTTCCGTCTTCGTTAAAATTCGAGGTTCGTAGAACACACAAAGTCGAACATCTCGTGTCTCATTCGTTCCTCTTCGTCGATACTAAAAAGAAAAACAAAAAAAAAAAACAAACAAATGAAAATATGTCTGTTGCCAATTTTCTGTGTTCTTTGGAAATCAAGCAAGTGTTTTGTATGTGTGTGTGTGTGTGTGTTGGTCCTATAAATTTTGTTGCGTGGCGATAAGTCCTTCGAATCGCACAATCCAACAACTTCATCGAATCGCTATTGTTTACACCTTCTCGAACGTGACAAATTGACGCTGTATGTTCGTAAATCCTCTAGTTTGCAAAACAAAAACTTCCCTCTCTGTGATTCATCCGAAAAATTGTTCACCCTCGTTGACAAATCTCGATTCTTATCGTCGAAGAACTTTTTATACATCCATCTCGCTTTTCGCAGGTTCCTATAGTGATAAAGAAACATGCGACTCATCACGTGGACACGGACGGTACGGACAAGGCGGCGATTCTTGAAGTACAAAAACCTGCGACTCTCGACCTCACCGACAAGAGAAAAAAGGCTCAGAACTTCAAGGAAATCGTGCAAACTACACCGACGATTGGGAGTCTTGGTGGGAGTCCAAAATTGCCGAGGCATCAAAAAATCCGGGAACTCGAGGGTTCTAGGACACCGAGTCCTTCCTCGGTCTCACGAAAGAGTAGCTTTGCTTCTCTATTCAAGGTAAAACATAAGAAAATCTAAATAGTGAAAATTTTTTATTTCCTTCCAATGAGCAAAAAACTACAAAACTTTGTGACAAAATTTCAGGCAAGAACCGATGGTAGCATGATGAGTCCGGAATCCCCGACGCCGAGCACAAAGCCACGACGAAGTTTGACGACCAAGATTCGTGATACGACCGAGAGTTTACGAAGTAGATCAAAATCTCGCGAACGTGTCTCCATCGACAAAGGCTCGACTCTGAAGAAAGATTCCAAGAACAAAAACGTTTTTACGTCGACGCTGAGTTTGTTCAAAAAGCGCGAGAGAAAGAAGAGCAGCGACGATGGAACGAGTACACCGGAAACTGATATTCCTGTCGGTGATCATCCTTCGTTGGAGAGCATAGGAAACGTTGAATTTACGTTCGATAGCGAGCGTGCGAATCGCAACAACGAGGATTCGATCTTCATTAGTCTTCACGCCGATTCCCGTAATTACGAGGAAGCACTGCCATCCGAGAGTGTCTCTATACCGTTGGAGACACCGACGAAATTGTTGGACGAGTATGACAACGAGCCAAGAAGCGGAAGTATCATTACAGAAGTGTCGATCGAGCATCAAGCCTCTATATCGAGGATAAGAACCGAGGCGAAGATCGAGAACACTTGGTCGTCGAGTCGCGACAGTGTGCAAAGTCCCATACGACCGAGTCTTTCCAAAGACTCGCAGATGACCAAGAGCTCGTCGAGAGATTCTAAGATCAGTGTGCAGACCACTATGTTAGCAGAAACTTCGACACCTTTGCGATCATCCGACTCGCAGAAACAAGTCGAAACACCAAAACTTGCTACGACCATCGCAAAAGACTCGGTCGGTAAACGATCACCGGAACCAATAGCAAAACCAAAGCGAAAGAGTAAAGAACTTCCGAAACGGTCGCAGCAAGAAAGCAGCGGTGAATCGAGGATCGCCACGACCGAACGAGAATCCAGAAGTCGTGAATCACGAAGAACGAGCGAGACGATCGAGCCTGCTCCTGTGACTGAACCAATCAGGATTGAAACTCGTCCCGATGACAATACGCTAATGAACGCACCTCATGGCAATCTCGTCAAGACACCCAGTGTCATTTCCGACCTCGACCACAACAGTTCAGAGTCCGAGCGAGATTCGGAGATTGATTTTATAAGAAACAAGGCTGAGAAAGTGGCTGAGGAATTACCGGACGAGCGAAAAGGTTTGTGTTACGAAGAGAGCTTCGAGGAGGATCTTCCTTACGTGCCAACGACTCTACCGATGGAAAAGAGCGTCGCAGTGCCGATTTTACCAGTAAAGCA
Source organism: Netelia melanura (assembly GCA_964007305.1). Taxonomy (NCBI): domain Eukaryota; kingdom Metazoa; phylum Arthropoda; class Insecta; order Hymenoptera; family Ichneumonidae; genus Netelia; species Netelia melanura. The sequence continues at coordinate 2,446,112 of OZ023258.1, forward strand.
GCGTCTTCAGGAAGTCAGGTAAACCATTTGTCATGGATTGTTCTTTTTTTATAATTTATTTACTTTGTACTTTTGATACCAATAACTGGAGTAGAATTTATTGTAACATATCCATGTACGTTTCCTCTTTTTCAAGAACGATACCAACAGAGAGGCCACGATCAACGACACCAATAAATCCAACGCTTCTCGACGAGTTTGTCCTGCAAACGGCTCAAGATGAGAAACGCTTGGATCGTATGAAGATCTCATTGCCCCGGGAGGATAGTTTCAAGCTTAAAAGCCCACGAAAACACGTGACGAATACTTTCACAGAGTTCGCAGGTAGAGTTTTGCCGGACGGAAGTCGCAGAGTGCCTGGAAAATCACCGAGTCCGCCTCCCTTACCGCCACGTGCTCCAGCTCCACGTCCCACCAATTGGATCAATTTCGAGGAAATTCCTGAACGTAGAAAAGCACCGAAACGCATTCAGACGATACCACGAACCGAGGAAGATTCCAAGGGTGGCTACAGTTATGTACAACCGGAAGAATGCAGATGCGAGTGTCACGAAGAGTCTCGAAAAAATCCTGTACCATCGTCGATTAGAGAGACGACTACTGTTGGAGGAACGAGCACAGCGACTGTCGTAACCGCTTCGTCCACGACGAGGACATCATCCACTTGCAGTAGCAACGGTGAACGACCATGCAACGGAGAGAATTGCACTGTGCCAGCTAATACAGGCGATCGGGCCAGCATCGTCAGGTAAACTAATTGGGGTACGATTTAATGATCGACGAGAGCGATATGAGCGTGCACAACGCGAATCGATTTACCGTGATGATTGGTAGAAGTCTCTTTCTCTACTTTCAGTGACAGCTCGTTGGATTGCAGTCTGAGCATCGAGGAAAATGGGAATCTGGGACTGTTGGGACACATGAAACCGTTCGCTATGGATCTCGATGTTGGCTCCAACAGATCCAGTATCATATCGCAAGAGGAAACGGACGATGGACATCAATCGTAATAAGGACATAATTATTACAGAGGATGCGGTTGGAGGAAGCGTATAGTGGATGAAAGTCGTCGACTCGATATCATCCCTTTTATTTGGGAAGATAAATTGTGAATGACGACACTGCGTTATAATGGCGAACGCATGATTATTATTTAAACGGAAATTATAATCAAACGATCCGTTTATTTAGATTGTTTAGTTCATAACGTTCTCGCCAGAGGCGCGATGTTACAGTTCTCATGGTAGTAATTTGAGGGAGAGAAAGAAAAGTGAAAAAGTTAATTGAAATGTCTCTCGCATGGTGCAACCAGTTGCGATGAAATTTAGGTCAACCACTGTATGATACGATTTTGCATTGGTTAGGTAAATTTCATGGTAATCGGTTGTACTATGTTGGACAATTTATAAATTTCTTTTTCCAAGTGCTCACGTGTAACACCGTGTCTCAGAAGTAACGAGGGGAAGGAGATATTTCCCTCTGTTTGCCATTCGACAACTTGCAACTTTCGCTGTTAGAGGTCACAGAGGAAATTGCGAATTGTTTTCGGTTCTCTCTGATTATGCTTTGGATGAATAATCCGTTTGGTATCTCTCAAATATTCCATCAAAGTCGACTATGTGTGTTCGCCAGACTCGACCTCGAAACCGAAATAATACGTACAACTCGTGAGTACATCCTCCGTGTCACGAGTTTGACCTTGTTCTATACAATTATAAAAAAGTGTATATATATATACACACAAATGATATAACGTATGGGAACGAAACCCTGACGGAGTGTCTGAACGATTGGAATGGGCCAACCCGATGGATCGCTTTCTGTACACGACGTACCATAGTTAGAAAAAGTTTCTTTTTCAACCCGACCGAGAGAGAGACTTTGACGAATTAATTAGGTCAGAGAGGTCGGAACTATATGGAACTGTTCCTCCGTAACACAAGGCAAACCTAACATGTACTCAGCCCCGGTGTGTTTTGTATATTCAAATTAATTTCCGACCATCGCGTTATTCTCATTTGCCCTTTTTTCTTCCAAACAAGAAAAACAAAAGAGAGCAAAACAATCGAACCATGTAATTTGTTTGCTGTTTGTCCGTCGAACATAGATTCTGGTTTATTTCGTGATTTATGCTTCCTGAGCCAACGAGACTCCGTACAAGAAAAGAAATTTGATTTCTTATCTTGTACTTGTAATTTCAAATCTAAAAAAACTAAGTCGTCGATTGTGTATCGTGCGATTGATCGTCGAAAAATGAGTGTATTAACAACTAAGTTTTTCGAATATCGCGCTATATCAACAAAAAGACATTCCTATTTTCAACGCACCATTGTTTTGTCAAAGTCTTTCCCATCTTTAGCCGATGTTCAAAGTACCGTAGATACTTCTATGTAAAAAAAAAATCGCGTGGATCAATTCAACTTCATAATCAAACAATCGAGATTTCATTAAGTGATAAATTATACACCCACACATACAGGGTGAATTTTCATAAGGTGTAACAGACTTTGTTCTAAGGTAGATGGGACAATTACAAACAAAATTTGTAAATATACATTAGGGATATTTTTAATAGTTTACGAGATATAAATGTTTAAAGTTGATCCAATCACAGCGCGCCGAGAAGCGTTGGAGCCGCCCACTTCTGCCCTAGCCGTAGAGATAACACAGTCTAAGGTGTTACTTTTGAGGCTGCAAAATTCAGAGCAGTCAATTTTATTTATTACATTATTACGCGCTCATTTTTAATTCTCAGGCATTGGCTGTTAGAGCATGGAGTGGGCGGTTCCACCGCTCCTCGGCGCGCTCTGATTGGACCAACTTGAAACATTGATATCTCCTATACTATTAAAAATATCCCCAATGTATATTTGCAACTTTTGTTCGTAATGATCCCATCTATCTTGAAACAAAGTCTCTTACACCTTATAAAATTCACCCTGTATATGTATCTGTGTATGTACATACATCACTTGACATCTTGTTAATAATGTTAATTGCGCTTGGGCGTTCGTTGCTTCGTTCTACAATTCCCATTGCGAAGCGAAGACTTTACCAAATACTTGGTAAAGTAGAAAGAACATGTTGATGCTCCGTGGGCTGCGAGACCAAAGTAGTATGAAATTTCGCCGCAAGGGGGCAGATACATCAATCCTGTAAAAAAAAAACAAGCTTGAGCTTCACGAGTGACAGTCTTGCGGGCTGATGAATGAAACACGTAATGGCGGATGACAAAGTTAATCCCGAACGTTATTCGGAATTCCCACATTCGATATATCTGACATCGATCGTTTAATTCGCGCACTTGTGGTTCGCTGCGCTAATTCGAATATAAGACTATAATCCCGGTAAAGAAACAAATTGCGTGGGTAGTTGAATGTAGACCAAGAAAGGAAAACGAAAAAAAAAAAAAAAAACAAAAAAAAACGCCTTTAGAGTGTCCCTCTCGCGGTTAAACAAGAAAGGTCTTAGAGTTCTTCTCATCGCGTGATTTATTCCTTTTCAACCTCTCTCAAACCTTCGTCCACCAGCCAATTAACTCTTGACCCACCACGAACAAGATTAATGTCAACCGTATTTTCTACGCGATAAAAGGAAAACTATACTGTGTTCAAACGAATGACTAATTCATTAAAATGATTATATGATAGATATATATATATATATATATATATATATATATAATATACATCGCTGATATATTATCTTATACGAAATACACGATCGATAGAAAAAACAAAAGCCGAGGACTCTTCGAAAATCGATGCACCGGGTGATGTTTTTATGAATTAAATTTTTGTATTAAGTTTTTCAACAATTTTTTTCTTAAGTATCTCACACTGTCACAATGATCCTTCCGCTGTATTTCACACAGTGAAAATACGAGTACATTGTTTTTCAAACGAAAATATTGCACACACGAATTACACTCACCCGGTACAACGGATAAATAAGAGTAACAAAGAAAAACGTTCCGAGTAAAACAAAAAAAAAAAAGAAAAACGTGCGTAACTGGAATTGATCGAAGACAGAAGAATGTCGAAGAGGCCGGAGCTTCGTTACTACCCAGGTGTTTTGACGAGCGCCATCTTGTTCTCGACCGCGTAGTTCCCGAAACGTCCGCAATCTCCCTCCCTCTCCTGTCGCGGTTCTCATTACGAGTGTGTGTGTGTGTGTGTGCGTGTGTGTGTATCTACAGCGATCCGTGGACATAAAAGAATTATTAAAACGCGTATTTAAAAATCGTACCTGTCGTTGCGCGGACGACTCGTTCCTCGTCTGTTCTTACCCCAAGATGAAAAATAAAACAAGAGAATTATTAATATTAAAATGGCGGACAAAAGTATGAGATTTACGCGCGATAAACGGACGGATATATTGTATATTGTATCGAGAGACGTGGATTGTGACGAGTCACTCGCGTTTCCTAACCTCCCATACGACTTGTATGGAACACACGAAGGAATGACAGTTGGTTCACTTGTTTTTTTTTTTGTTTTTTTTTTTGAAATTATTTATTTTTTAGAATTTTGGTGTCTAGGACAAATGAAAGAAAGATTTCGAGATGTATTATATAATATAGTATAAGACCCCGGGCCAACGAATATACGGCTCGTGTTGTTATCTACCTTATACATACTATATATATATATATATATGCGTTTCTTCAAAATTTGAGAAATTACATTAACTCGCTCTCATCTGTAACAAATACGTCTTTTTTTCTTTTCAACGACTCATCGTTCAAACGTATCCTTTGAATTTCATAGCGAGAGAATATTATTTATCGTCGGTCGTGTGTGAGACGTTTAAAAGAAAAAAGAAATATTTGAAAATTTTTTATGATGCGTTTTTATCGTTTTAGATTTTGTAGCACGTGTTGTCCGTTCGAGATTTGCATGCGGCGAGGAGACCTTTATCTCAGTAGGAAAATGTACTGAGAAAATTCCAAAGATTGCTGGAAGATTAGCAAAAAACAAAAATAAATAATTCTCGCGAATTAATTCGAAGCAAAAATATCTTTAGCAATACACGTTCATGATTATTTAAAGCGTAAGGACTACGATAAAGAATATTTGAATGTTTCTAATGTTATGTAAATAAGACTATCGAAAGGAATGCAAAACAAAAAGAAAGAAAAAAAGAACAACAGAAAACATTACATTTTCAGATATATCGATAAATTTGAAGAAAAAAAAACGAAACACATAGAAACGTGTGTGCGATAAGACAGTCGAACCTCGACATCGCGCGTTCGAGGTAATAAAATGTTTATGTGTTTTCATGCTGCGATTATTTTGATCGTGTTACACCCCTGTGGCGTTTTAAAAAACTGCCGCGAGATGTCGCCTGTGACTTCGATATATATATCGACGCAATCGATTCTCGTATTTCTGAGAGCGGCCATTACCAAATCTCGACATCGAGTCGATATATATCGATTGGGTCGATTCTTGCGTTATCCAAGATGGCGGCGGCGCGTCAACAATAATAGTGCTCGGAGTGCCGGTCGTGCGTGTTCGTATTGTCAATATTACATTAGAAAATGAATCTTTGTTCTATCGAACATAATCGATATTATACGTAATCTCGATCATCGCGATATCGACTAAAAGTGTCACCCTTTTCCGCATCATCCAACGTCTTTTGTTTATCGTTATTTCCTAGCGATTTCTTGTTCGTTTCAGCTCCTGCGTTTAGTGCCACTACCTGCCGACCTTCGCGCAACAGTAGCGTCGTTGTTCCGGGCGCGGCCATTGTTGCATTGTTAGCTTGCATTGATTGCTGAAAAAATATCCTTGGGCTTTTAGTGAAATGCGACGAGACAGTTTTTTTTTGGAACGGATGACAAATCATACCTGCATGACGTTCATGAGAAACAGGAATGCGAGAAGAGTAAGTGCACTGAGAGCAGCGCCATTTCCACCGCCCTTGCCACCACCGCCACCACTCTTCCAACCTCTGAGGAAAATACTGTTCACGTGACTGTCGTAAGTTTATCGAGTTGGATGGAAGTAATTGATTACCCGTGACCGTGAGATTTGTGATCCCAATGGCTACTGGATCCGCTGTGGTAACGTTCGATCGATGGCGGTGGTAGTGGCTTGCTGAAACTTCCCCAGTTCATTAGAGAGCCAAGTGTCATGGCGTCGGAGCGTCAGTCTCAATTCAACGCAAGGTGAGTGGATCGAGTTTGATTCTGTTTAGGTTTTCTAGAATTCCTATAAAATGAATAAACGGTTTTTAATGAATTTTCGCAGGTTTGTACTTTGGCGTTCGACTCGAAGACTCGCATAAATTAGATTGAACCACGAGTCAAAATGGAGGCGCCATGGCTGATTAGAAAAACAAACAAAAATTCGACTGAACTCTGAAAGTATTCCGGTATATGAAGGAAATTAATTTAAAGATGTTATTCAGCACTTACTCTACTGTGAAAATTGAGTGTTGCCTTTGGTAAATCTTATCGTCGTATCGTTCGCCGTATTAATAAAACGATTAAGAATTAGGAAAGCTAAGTCGTTAGCCCTCGTCGAATCTTTCACAATTTTAATAACACACTTGTCGCGTTCGGTGTTCTCGGCTCATAACCGTAATTGCAGACAGTAGCGAAAAATTAAACAGTGCGATTTCACAATTTTTTTCTATGTTTTCTTTTTTTTGTTTCTAGACGTCTCTTCGCACCGCGACAAGTCCCGTCTCGTTGAGATTCGAGAGCCGACTGTTTCGTAATTGTCGTTCCTCGGTCACAAATCCACCGTGCGTCACGCACGAAATTCTTTCACGCTTGTTGAGGACTCCGAAGCCGTGAATTTCGTCTCGTTCGCACTAATCGCCACCTTCGAAGTTACGCTGTCTTAATTCCATTCAAGATTCGCCGGGGTGAACACGTGAAAATAAAGATTCGACGTAGGATCGACACGGTAGAACGAATCCAGGGTTAAAAAACTCTTAGGACCTTGCGTCTCGAGATGCTCTGAAACTTTTCTTCCGTCTTCTCGTTGCTTGATGAATTTTCTATCCAGTTGGAAAATAATAATTTAGACGCTCTTTTTAATAATCAGTCCTTTATTCAATGTTCGTGAAATAAAATTGTACTGATTCACATATGTTACATACAAACTTACACGACTAATAGCCAAATATTTACGGTATAAGATTAACACTTTGTCGAGCGGTTGCTTTTACACATCGGTGCGCTCCGGTTCTGTTTTTTTTTTTTTTTTTTATTTATTCTCGTTGATCATCGATAAATATAAATATATACAGAGGATAATTATAGAATTTCGAATGAAAAGGAAATGAGAGAAAACAAGGAATGTGCAAATTTCTGAGACAATAATTCTCCATGAATAATTTCGGTTTGCAACTGCACTATCGAGGCTGTGGTTGAACAATACATTTTCGTTTTATACCGATGCATTCATTTCCCCCTTTCTTTTCGTTTCGTAGCAAGCGACTCTAAGCTCGTCTTCCTCCTCGCAAAAAAAAAAAAAAAAATACTAGAAAATAATAAATAATTCCTAGAGGCTAGCTAAGAAGATTATAAATATTAATGAAATGAACGTGAATAAATAACGCTCGTGAGGGAGTTTCGAATTTGACGAACGTATTTTTCGTATCAAAAGAAACCGAAGTGAGCTTTATCGGATAAAGTTGAAATCCGTGATTTGCTTCGACCATGAGGGGGCGACGATTGTAAACGAGCGTCCTCTCGACGCGCAAGCGTGTATCATTCTTTAACGAAATAAATAATTAAAATAAATAACGCCAGGGGGCATCGTCGACGCCTAGTTGAACTCAAATGCCACTTTAAGTTTGTCCAAGCTTCGAGTCTATTCTCCGTCGGCAATCTATGCCCTACGTGAAAGTTTTTTTATTGTTTTTTTTTGTTTTTTTTTCTTTTTCCTTTAATCACCGTTTTCCCTAGGTTTAACGTTGTTTTTCGTTTTCTTTTTCTTCCTTTTGGTTTTCCGGAATGAAATTAGTTCGAAAATTGTCTCGACCAATGTACGAAAAGAAAAGCAAAGTGCGAAGTGGATTTTCTTCGTGTGTCGAGCGTCTTGTACGACGATTCTTCGCAGCGTTGTTTTTGTTTTCTTCTTTTTTTTTTGTTTATATCCAATCTCTCTCGACGCGATCGCAGTCCACGAATGGCCGGAAGCGTTCAAGAATAATCTGAATATTTTGTTTTTCTTCTTTTCTCGTTACTTTTTGTTTCGTTTTTGTTGATGGTGGTGGTTGTTGTTGTTTTTATCACATTTTCACATCTTTCGTACGGGTTACTCTTCGTTAAGAGTCAAAAGTGCATTTATCTCTCAAACGGCATTGCAGTCCATAAAGTGCGTCCGGCAGTCCTCGCCCGAGCGTCCGCGTCTTCCGGCCTCGTACAGAGCCTCGAAACCTACTCCGCTCTGCATTTGAAGAACGAAGCTCGTCGCGTACCTAGAAAATTAATCGAATTAACGATGATAATTAATCGATAATTTTCATCTAAATAGACTTTTGTCGATATTTTCATATCGATTTTTATCGATATATGCATATCGATTTTTATCGATATTTTCATATTGATTTTTATCGATATATGCATATCGATTTTTATCGATATATGCATATCGATTTTTATCGATATATGTATATCGATTTTTATCGATATTTTCATATCGATTTTTATCGATATTTTCATATCGATTTTTATCGATATTCTCATATCGATTTCTATCGATATTTCCGTATCAATTTTTATCGATATTTCCATATCGATTTTTATCGATATTTTCATATCGTTTTTTATCGATATTTTTATATAAATTTTTATCGATATTCTCATATCGATTTTTATCGATATTTTCATATAGATTTTTATCGATATTTCCATATCGATTTTTATCGATATTCTCATATCGATTTTTATCGATATTCTCATATCGATTTTTATCGATATTCTCATATCGATTTTTATCGATTTTTATCGATATTTTTAAATCGATCGATCGTTTGTGAACGAGAAACAAGAAAATATACTAACGATCCAAGTTGACAGAAGATCGACGAGGTTCCTTGAGTCTCGGCTATGCATTCGGCACTCGCCTCGCAAAGCGCGCGCTCGGCACATCCGCGTTGTCCCTCCTCCTCGGCTTTACCAAAGTTACTGAACGATTTCATCGACCGCACGTAACCCTTTAACGTAACGCAATTATTAAAATAAATATTTATTCCTTATTTTCTTCGCGTATATTTTTTCGAAATACTTTGTACCGGTGTTACATAGAGATTTTTTCTTTTTTAATAATCGTTTGTAAAAATTGCTAAATGGATTGTACCTTGAGCATCGAGATCGAAGCTACAGCCGCTTCGGCGATCGTGTCGCGTCTTCCCAGCGAACGAGCCGTTAGTGAACGATGCGAGAACGAGGTTTTCAGAGCCTCCAGTAGATTCATTACGATGTTGATGAACTGTTCGAAATTTTACAAAATTAAATAATTTCAATGAAATAAGGAATTAAAATTTGTTAAGATTTTTTTTCATTTAATTTTATTTTTAATTGTTAATGCAAAATTACCAATTCGCGGCGACGATAGAATAAGCAAGATACGCTACTACATGGGGAAAATAAAATAAACGAATGATCATCGACAGTCTCTCCGGCGTATATTACAATAGTTAATGAGAGAATCGAGACTGTCGATGTCCAAGCGGGGCTTGAATTTTTGTACAATTGAAAGAAGATAAAAAAAATAATAATAATGGAGAAAAATAATTAAAGAAGCGACGATGAAGGATGAAGGATATTGTTTTTTTTTTTTCTTGGAAAGACAATGACACTAACCTGGGAAGCTTGTCCAGCCATTTCAGCAACCCGACTGGGATCTCTGCCCTGTCCTAGAAATGCGCCCAGCACGGCGGTCAATATGCCCTAAACAACCGACACCACAAAGTGTTGCTTTTCTAATTCCGTGATTGAGACAATTATTTACAGAGGAATAGGCCAAGTTTCGTCTCGACTATCAATTCGTAAAATTCTGACGATAATTATACGGTAATTAGCCCTTTGACAGATTGGCCAAAAAGTAATTGCGTTTAAAACGCAATTACTTTTTGGCCAATCCGTCAAACCATTCTTATCGCTCAAATTTTATTAATTCACGTCGCCTGATTCGTTCGTACACGTCTGTACGTAAAAATATAAATCGAGAGCTGTCGAATGTTGAAATATTGTGATAAATTAAAAAATGTTCGTAACGTCAATTTATAGAAACGGTATAATGTTTTTATGCAGAGCGAAACTTTGAAGCGGAGTAATTGGAGCACGTAGTTGAGAGAAAAAAAAACAGGCAGACGGATATGAGAGAGAGAGGAGTATAATAATTGACTTTTTTTCCTAATTAAACTAAATGGTTACAGGGATTTTCTGGAAAGTTTTTACTCGCGGTGCATATAAATAAATGTATAACAAGGCTCTGTACGTGATCCGGAACTACTCGAAACGTGCGAGTGTGTCTGGTGTTATGATACAACGCAGGTTTCGCGATTTATACGATATGTATCGCGTTGGCCAAAAAGTAACTGCGTTTTTAATGCATCGACGTGTTACGCTCGTTTGTTTGAATTAAAAACGCAATTACTTTTTGGCCAAGCTCATTCATACACAATATACACACATGTATAAAAGCGGGCACGTGTGAAAGCGTTTTCTTTATGTGAACAGTTGGGTAACTCACTACTTTTGGTTTTCTAACGTTACGTCTAAAAAAAAAAGAATATTAAGAGACAGAAACAAGCGTAATAGCAAAAAAGATTGCATAGTACACGTGGATATCGCTACAAGGAAAAGTCACTAATACCGACCAGACGAAGAACCAAAAACCGTACCTTAATACGATATTTTAATGCAGAAAAAAAATTTACAAGTTATTTTTAAGAGAAAGGAAAATAATGAAAAAAAAATGTTTAATTTGCAGCGCTGTATTGGGAATGCGAACGATGGGGAGATTTGTGTTTTTCGACGGTTCAAAATTGTTTCTTACCTGCATGGGACTGCTCTGATTGTCGACCTTGTCGATACCATCGACAGGCTGCTGGGCACCACCGAGAATCGCACTCAGTACTCGCAGACCAACAGTCAACAGATTCGTCCATGGACTCGCCGGTGCACCTTCATCCACGTCGTTCTTACTCGGTCCTACGATACCGGACGCCCCCTGGCCGAGAAGCATCTGCATCAGCATACCGAGCATGTTGCCCCACGAGAAACTCGTTGCTCCACCCTCCTGTTTAATTTTTAATTTTTTATATATTAGAAAACAGAATAGTTAATTTTTAATTTTTTATATAAGAAAACAGAATATTTATTTTTTAATTTTTTATATAAGAAAACAGAATATTTAATTTTTAATTATTGATATAAGAAAAGGGAATATTTAATTTTTAATGGTTTATATAAGAAAAGTGAATATTTAATTTTTAATTTTTTATATAAGAAATGTGAATATTTAATTTTTAATTTTTTATATAAGAAAAGTGAATATTTAATTTTTTAATTTTTATATAAGAAAATAGAATATTTGATTTTTAATTGTGTATATAAGAAAACAGAATATTTAATTTTTCATTTTTTTTTATGAGAAAACAGAATATTTAATTTTTCTTTTTTTTTTATGAGAAAACAGAATGTTTAATTTTTAATATTTCATATAAGAAAACAGAAAATTTAATTTTTAATTTTTCATATAAGAAAACAGAATATTTAATTTCTAACTTTTTATATAAAAAACCAGAATATTTACTATCGACCAATTTTCTAAATGTTTGGCTCTGTTAATCACTATTTTATTGCCAATTTAATTACTTAATTCAAATAATTAAAATTAATATAATCCAATTAGACTAGTGCGTCGAGTAACTATAACAAAATTTGGAGAAATATTATACCACAATTTTTTGAAATTTATTTACTGTTTAATTCATATAATAATAAGAGTAATAACTAGGAAACATAGGACAAATTCTAATTATCTGAAATCAATCACTACAGAATTTTTCCTACTTGTCTCGTCGCCAAAATGATAATCCTATATTTATTATTGCAGAAGTATCTCACCTGAATGGAATTGGTACCGATATCATCGAGATCGTCGAGAGCAACTTTTTTCATCGCATTGGGCTTCTCGGCGAATTTTCTCTCATCCCTGACCTGCTGTTGGGAATACTGTTCGGGATGATACTGCGGCGAATATTGCGCCGGTTGGGGCAGCGACGCGGCCTGAGCGAGGGTCATGGCCACAAGGCACAGGGCCATAAATTTTTTGTTCTCCATTGTCAATATATCTAAGAAAGATCAAGAGAGAGAGAGTGGTCCATAAAATATTTATTTCGGTTACATCCGGCTAAGAATGGAGCATGATCAGGATGTGAAAGTAAATACCACACACATATATAAACATACATAAAAAAAAAGGAATGAATCACAACAAGTTCGTCCGAAAGATTTGCGTCATTTACGAGCTCTCCCCACCATTCAACTATCGAAAAAGGACTCTCTTCTAAAACCACGTCTCATTTAACATCGGCTCTTAAATAACTATACAGCAATAGGCGAGTCATAAGTGAAAGACACGAAGAAAGAGAGACAGAGAGAAGATCGAGTGAAAATGACCCACATCGAGATTCATCTTTTCGCTTCGGGAAATGTCTCGTCGATACTTCTTTTTTTCTTCATTTCTTCATTTCTTATTTTTCCTCCTATTCGACGATGGAAAAGTTAGCGACTGGAGTAAACGATGCTTTCACATTAAGGGAAAATGCATTTGCGCTTGGGAATCCAAAACATTGTGATGGATGACAAATCGTCCAATTAGACTAACGACCTTGAGTCATTAAAAATAATTTTGTGTATTTATAAGCGCGAAAGTTATTGTTGTTCGCGTGTGAATGAAATAATCGTCATTTGTAACGGGAGGAAGGTCCCCGAGATTAAAAACCTTCCAGCCTGCGATCAGCGAGATTAATTGTATTGATAAATTAATTAATTAGTAAACGCAATTACTTTTTGGCCAGGCTGACAAATTTGTATAGAGATAGATATGTAAGTATAGGTATATGTATGAAATAGTACGAATGCCGAGCGAGCCTTGACCATGAAAGTAGGTCAACGTGGTTAAGGCCGAGCGCGAGCCTCGTATACGATCGCATCGTTAGCCCACTTCCGATCGGCCATCTCGAGGTTTGTTGAACCCGGGAGACGTACCGTTACTCACGAAGGGGGTCGTGGCCTACTGTCCCGTGCCTCGATCACTTTAGTGGCCGATCGAGAGGAAACAATCACGAGCATTGGATAAGAAACAGATATGAAGAAAACAAAACAAAAAAAAATGAAACAAAACAAAAAAAATTAATAATATTTGTGAAATGAGAAAAATATAAAAGTGTAAGTATTATGAATGATTTTAATATATGTGTATAACAAAAGTGTAAAAAATATGAATGAGTTCCAAGAAGTGTAATATTCGATGACAAGAAACGTTTAAAACTTTTGTCGAATAGGTGTAATTTTATGGCAAAAAAAAGCATGCTGAAAAATTATTTAAAAAGTCTGTTATAATTGTTCAAATCACTTGAAACTCTTGGAACACTTAAAACGTATTAAAATAAAAGTAATAGGCTAACGTTTCCACGCAACCAATAAAAATGCAAAAAAACGTTTTCTTTTGTTCAAATTGAGTGGTTAACAAAATTGCAAAGTTTTTAAACTGTAGAAGACACTTCTTTGAGGTCTTATAAAGAAATATTATAAGTTATGTAAACATTGGTTCACAGATTGCTGAGATCCGGACATCGATGGACACACAAACCGCTTTTTGGCCCAAAAATAGGTATGTTTTTGACAATTTTTATATTTAGCAAAATCCAAATGGATTTATACATAAAAGGTCTCTTGATTATCATGAAATACATGTGTGGTATAAATATCAAGTTGATCCGTTCATCGATTGCTGAGATTTGAGTGCGGACGGACGGCTCCTGTGACGAAGACTTTTGGAAGGCGATATTAATAGGCACTTTTTAATATATATTTTTATATATTATAGTGAGTGCCTAAAAATGAAACAAAACAAAAAAATTCATTTTCATTTTCGACTCAAGCTGTGACGTTGCAAATGTGATTCGAGCGATGTGTGAATGGATGTTTAATTATTTGATAGGCTGTTGGAATTTAATAATAAGTTTTGAGATATTTGTTAAGGATTTTAAATCCCGTCGAAAAATTTAATGTAACTTTTGTTTGTAATTGTGCGACGATTAATCGTTCGTCGATAATCGATTAATTTATTATTGCTAATCGCAGCTCGTTAATTTTGTTTAATTATTCCCAAAATCGATGTTGTTTTTTTTTCGAAGAAAGTTTCCTCGCAGATTTGTAAGACGATGCAGTTTTTGCACTCGTCAAAGGTATTTTCGCTACCTGCTTGTCGACGAAGGTCATTTTCCAATACGTAACGCCCCCCAAAAAATTTCCAAACGATCTTTTCATCTCACGTTTTTCACTCTCCCCTTCTCTTCCCTCTCGGAACGTTCACAGGAACTTAAAAAATTTCGCAAACTTCACGCACAATATTTCTATTTTTTTTGTAAAAACTATGTTAACCCAAGAAAATTTATTAACTATAGAATTTTACAAAGGGATAAAAATATTGTATAAAAACATTTTCGTTGTCTAATAATCGCCAATCGTTCACTAAATTTCTAATCGACATAAATCTATCGATTATAAAATATTCAACTCGCGATTATCCTTTGCAAAAGAAACAACAATCCTGTCTCCGTCCCAAACAAATATTTGTAACGCGTCAAAGAAGAATGTGAGAAAAGAGGAAGAGGTTCGAAGAAGAGAGGAAAAGAAAAGAAACAAAACCAGGAGAAAACTTTCGTACTCACTTAGTTATTTCCAGGTAGAGTTCCGTGACACTGTACTCTCAGTTCTGAAGATGAAATTCCTCGCGGGGTCTTCTATATAGCCTGCCGACAAACCACTACGTGGGGGTAAACCGGTACGACCAATGACGATCTTGCTTCGGCACTATTTTCAATGAAACCGTCCAATACCCTCGTTTGCGCTTCGACCCGTCGCTTCTCTCTCGTCTCGAAAGAACCACGAGCTTCTCGACTTTGAGAATTTTTCGACCGATTTTTCTATGGCGCAATTTCAAGATTTGAAAGAAACAAAAAAAAAAACAAAAAAAATTTCAAACTAGAAAAAATAAAAATCTCATCGAGTCATCGAGATTGGAATTTCCAGGTTGTGCACCTTATATGGGTCAAATCCGAGGAATGTTCTTACCGATATTACGTTCGGTCGGACGCACGTCGACCTGTTATCGTCGTAATCAACTTTGCCTTTGAATTAAGGTTGTTTTATCGTGACATTAAAATCGAAAAATTATTTTTCACTTTTTCTCACATACAAAATGGTTCGTGGGCTCGAGTTAATAAAGAAAAATTGTTGCACATTGATCCGTCGTTTCGATTCTTCTATGGCGTAACTTCAAAATTCGAAAGAAAGAATAAAAAAAAACAAAAAAAATTTCAAACTAGAAACAAAAAAATTTCTTCGAGTCATCGAGATTGGAATTTCCAGGTTGTGCACCCTATATGGGTCAAATCTGAGGAATGTTCTTACCGATATTACGTTCAATCGGACGTCAACTTTGCCTTTGAATTAAGGTAATTCTATCGTGACATTAAAATCGAAAAATTATTTTTCAGTTTTTCTCACATACAAAATGGTTCGCGGGCTCGAGTTAATACAGAAAAATTGTTGCACATTGACTAAAGAACAATATACTGAAAATTCAAGGTCATCCAAGGTAATACGTACTTGCTGTATAATTACAAAAATTGCGAAAATTCTTTTGTTTAGATTTTGTTTGAAAAACTAAATAAAGCTTCTTTGTTGTTGCATAAAAATGTATGCAAAGTTTTAAGGAGGCTTTCACCGAGTAGAAGCCAAGATATTTATGGATGAAAATGCAACTTTTAACACGCTCTCTTATGAGAGACTATCGAAAATTCGGATTTTCACCAATAAATATCTCAACTTCCGCATGGTAAAAGCTTCCAAAAATTATTACACGCGTACATATTACATCAAAGAAGACATCCAAATTTTCAACAAAATCTTAAGAAAACGTAAAATTGAAAAAAAGAAAAAATTTTTTAAATCATACAAAAATAAAAGAAAATTTCGTCTCGAGAATCCCGTTGGTCGTGTCCTGTCCTCGATCGACGAGATCAATTACGCACCTCGGCCAATTTCCGAAAAGAAAGGAGAAGGCGTGTCACCCCGCCATGGCTTTGCCACGCTCTTCTTTTGTTTTTGTGCTCTTTATTCGCTTTTCTTTTTCTTTACGAGGAACTAAAATGTTATAGAGAATTATATGTATAGAGCGAACTTTTCACCCGACTACGGATAGGTAAGGCGGTGATTTGGATTACGAGAACGCGAGGCGAGTTTATTCTTGGCGAAATTTCTCACACGCTGTGAACATTGGACAATCGAGAATTGTCGCCTCATTTACTCAAAACATTGTACGTATTTTAGATACGAGACTTTTAAAATAATCTAATTTAATTTTAATTTAGCTAATTGAATAAATTAAAATTATTTTTTTTTAATTCCCGAAAATTCAATTTAAATTTGTTTTTTTTATTATTTTTTTTTTTACTAGAAATTATGGGAGTATAGGAAACACATTTGCTGAGAATCTTCGTCATAGTTCCGCGTGTTACTTTCTTTTTTTTTGTCGGCGGGGGAACTAAAAAAGAATCGGTAAATAATACGTGTACGTAAAACCGCGAGGAAGAGACGACGAGTGCGTTTCGGTCTCGTGAACGCGCGTGTAGTAGAAGTTAATGTGTACGAGGTAGCGCCCGAGACGAGGAGACGAGGATGATGCTAACCCACAATTTTTTAATACCTCCCTCGTCAACCTGACCGAAATTCCGTGATCTTAATTCTTTCCTCTTGTCTCTCTCTCTCTCTCTCTTCTCGTTCCGTTTTTCATGCATCTTAAACCTTGACTCACTCTTCATTCATATTTACCGTTTTATCAATTATTATGTTTTGTTTAATGTATTGGGCTATGGATAATTGACAATTATTATACGTTCACGTATTAATTTATTATTATTTTTCTATCAGAGTGGGGGTTGTAGTATTCTTATATTTCCAATGTATACGACTCACCACTCCTTCGCCTTTTTATATATATCTCTCCTTTCTCCTTGTGCACATTTCTATCAACCATTTCTATTGTGGATTTATCATTTTTCTTAGCTGAATTTTCCGAAACATCGAGAACAGAGAAAAAAACGCATGAAAAATTTCATCGATATCGTCGGGATTCGAACCCGGATCCCCTGAGTTGCGAGTCGCGAACGCTACCACTTGTGCTACCGCGCCCCTACAGACTTATTCTTATTTATTTGTCTATCATGTAAGTTCGTCAATTTGGTAAGACATTTAAGAATTTTGAAAAAGTAGTTACGCGCTCACCTAACCGAAAAATTCGTCAATGTCCTCGGAAGTAGTCACAGACCGGAAGCTGCAAGACACTCTCTCAAAAAAAAAGAACCTCGCTCAACGCATCCGGCAATTTGGCGAAACGTTACGAAAACATAATTTTCTCATAATCGTAATAACAATAATATTTCCAAAATAATTCTAACAACAATAAATTCTTAACATTCAACAAGTCGTTATAAAAAATTAAATTGTTATAAAACAATATTTTTCTTACATTAATAATTGTATTTCCATTTTCCAGATTCGTGAATAAAAAGCTCGGAAAGATTTTTGTCGTAATGACGAAATTCCCAAGTTCTTGCGTTATAACGGCGACAAGATATCAACGTTTCGCCCCGAGCTATCCAGAAGTTCGCGCAACGGATCCGCTATCGCCTATCTAAGTAAGTACAAGCCGAGAGGAAAGGCGCATCCTTTTCGCATTGACTTTAACGCGTTTTTTTTCTCTTGAAAATTTTCTTTTTTTTAAATTATTTTTCATTAATACAAGCGGTTTGTTTTCTTTTATCTCTTTACAGAAATCACGGCGCACCTCGTGTTGTATTTATACCGACGGATGTTTAGCGACCTCGACAAAGTCGAAGGGGGGAAAAAAGAGCGCGATTCATCATAACTGTTCCAGTAGCGGGATGCGGTATGCGCTCTTCTTATTAGGAGGATCGGGCTAATCGTCCCGCGCGACGTTACGACGGACTCCTCGCCGATAGATCTCTCCACTCGCCCGGGCCTCTTCTTGTATCGCAGGCTCGAAAGAAAATAAGTAAAGGGGGAAAAAATAGGATGCTGGTTCGTCGTGGACCGTTTCAACGCTCTTCCCTCTCCTCTTGGTACAACGAGATGTACCACGGTTAAACGTAGAAAGATTGACTTCTAGAGTTAACGGTACACTTGGCAATCCTACGCTAGGAATTATTTAATCGTACGTAGCACCCACGACCTTGGTTACTTATGCATAAACTAAGAAATGTGTGATAGAATTTAGAAACGTCACTGACAAATTTGACAATTTTCGTTACAACTATTTGTTTACATTGTTCATGCTCTGCCATTGCTTATGGTATTTACAGACATTTCTATCACCCACTTTGGTTACTTATGCATAAACTAAGAAATGTGTGATAGAATTTAGAAATGCCATTGACAAATTTGCCAATTTTCGTTACAACTACTTGTTTACATTGTTCATGCTCTGCCATTGCTTATGGTATTTACAGACATTTGTATCACCCACTTTGGTTACTTATGCATAAACTAAGAAATGTGTGATAGAATTTAGAAACGTCACTCACAAATTTGACAATTTTTGTTACAACTATTTGTTTACATTGTTCATGCTCTGCCATTGCTTATGGTATTTACATACATTTCTATCACCCACTTTGGTTACTTATGCATAAACTAAGAAATGTGTGATAGAATTTAGAAACGTCACTGACAAATTTGACAATTTTCGTTACAACTATTTGTTTACATTGTTCATGCTCTGCCATTGCTTATGGTATTTACAGCCATTTGTATCATCCACTTTGGTTACTTATGCATAAACTAAGAAATGTGTGATAGAATTTAGAAACGTCACTGACAAATTTGACAATTTTCGTTACAACTATTTGTTTACATTGTTCATGCTCTGCCATTGCTTATGGTATTTACAGACATTTGTATCATCCACTTTGGTTACTTATGCATGAACTAAGAAATGTGTGATAGAATTTAGAAACTTCACTGACAAATTTGACAATTTTCGTTACAACTATTTGTTTACATTGTTCATGCTCTGCCATTGCTTATGGTATTTACAGACATTTGTATCACCCACTTTGGTTACTTATGCATAAACTAAGAAATGTGTGATAGAATTTAGAAACGTCACTGACAAATTTGACAATTTTCGTTACAACTATTTGTTTACATTGTTCATGCTCTGCCATTGCTTATGGTATTTACAGAAATTTCTATCTTTCGTTCATATCCGATTCTATTTATAACAAAATCGATGATTATCATTACATAAATAATAGTGACTCGCAAACACGTATGACGAATGATAAAACTAACTCTTATTTCGGACAAGTGCATGGCTTTATTCAGCCTGGGATCGTTGTTCTGTAACGCACGACCTGCTTCTGTTTGCAGACGGTAGGTAAGTAAGTTTCTAGGCTTGAAAAATTACTTTCCTAAAACGTCGATTCGTTGAAGAGGCGTGTGCATCGATACGTCTCATCCGTGTGAATCCACCAATGGCGTCTGTTTGTCATACAATGGCGAGTCTTCTGAATTCTCTTTGTCCATGCAACGAGTCTGAAATAATACAGATGTTAGCAACATAGAACAAAAATGTGCAGACATCAACAAGGAACTGAGTGAATGTATTTTCGTGTGTCACAGGCATAGACGATACTTGGAACGAAGAGCTATTTCTTCCAATGGTGGGATCGACCTTCTGTTCAGTTCCTCGACCGAACGAGGAACTATAAATTCTATGGTGAAACAAATTATGCATCGTCCTCCGGTTCTTTGTGTTTTATTTACTTTTTTTCCACTCCAACGACGCTTCTTGCATCTCACGTTCATTTTTTCTCTTCACGATCGAAGATCAAGATCGTGTTCTCTGCTTCTTCTAGCATCTGCTGTCTTTCTAACTGTGGTGCAAGTTTTCCTCACGTCCGTGTGCCTTGGCGTGTTTATACGCTCAACGACGAAACTGTGAGGGCCGGCCGCCGCACTGCGAGTATAAAAGAGTGCTGTTACAGCTATTCGACACAGATAAAACTTGAGCCTCGGGTTAGCGGGACTCGCACACTTGATTTACATAGCGATTTGCGACTGCGTGCAAGTACATCGTATTGGGCTAATGTATAACTATCTCTAATACGCTTGTACCTAACGTACCTTACGGATAACCTTCGGTCTCTATGTACAGCTGATTCGCATTGAGGAATTCAGACACCTAGCGGGAGGCTATGGCACTTCCGCTCGTATCGCTTATTCAACGAGGACTCGGTATTCCTACTCGGTATTCTAGTACGACGTCACGAATTACATATTTGGAACGATGTTTTTGTCCAATGGTGAAGATAGTTATTTCCTGCTAAAAGCAAAACTGCTTCGACAGAGCCTAAAACTTTCGCTTTGCCGGAATTTACTGTGTTGTTTTATTACCGGGTTAATGGCTAAATCTTGAAGCGTCACTTGGTTTATGTAATCATTTTGGATAGAATTGTTTTCGTAGAATGTAATTTCCATTTTTTTTGGTTTGCTCAATTTATATTCGTTGTAGGATCAGAAAAGTATAGTTGTATGGTTTGTAGAAGCAAAAACGGGTTATTGATTGTTTTGTAGGGCAAGGTGGACCACTACATTCAGTGAATGGGACATGTAAATCACTTAGTAGCTCGCTGGAATAATGCGGATCACTATTTATCAAAGTGGGATAATACATTAGCAATGACAGTGTCATCAAAAGCTATAAGTTACTTCTGTCAACTTAAAGGCTCATTTACACTTATTACTTTGGATGATCATCTTGGAGAAATCATCCAAAGTAATGGATGATTTCTCCAAGATGATCATCCAAAGTAATAAGTGTAAATTGGCCTTTCTTTTTCGTTTTATCCAAAGTGTACACTAAAGGTAAATGATAAAACATATTGATCTTCTGACAACTTTTGGTTGGTAGGTCAATGGTCAACCGACGACTCATCGAGAGCGAAGGCACAGTGAAAAAAGTAAACAAACGTTCTGTTCATTCACTCATCGCTTTGGACGATTCCTCTAAGATTTGATAAGTCTTAAGGAACAGTGAGAGTGTATGTGAAAGGTAAAACCACAAGACTGGATGAAAATATGTAAGCAAGGATGATTGTTCTGGACGATTTCGTTCTGCATGATTCACTTTGGTTGTACATCAAAAGTGATACATCAGTGACTCTGTTGTGAAATAATTTTGATAAATACGATGATCGACCAGCGACAATACATTTTTAAATTCTGATGAAAGATAACATGTTGACTATCAAATATTGTAATAAATTCATCGAAGAATATCGACCAATTGGAACAAGGAAGAGATGTATGTAAAACGTTAAAGTTCGCGAAGCAAATACCAGAAAAAATATAAAATAATGGCACCATTTGAATGTAAATACGTAATATTGATATAGTGTAATGTTATACATTTGTTCATAGATGGTTTCTTAAAAAATATGAAATATCCTTAAATATTCTTTATATTACACCTTAACGATATATCTCAATTTATAAACCGACCACGAGAACTGTGCCAACACCATGTCCCGTCCTCACGTATTAGACACTCGATGGAGCATCGCTTATCGCTATATCAGGAAAATTTATGATCCTTTTTCAAATAGTCCGATTCATTTATAGGAGTTCAATTCACTAAAGGCCCTGAGTTTGGCAAAAGTGAACAGGCACTTTTCACTGATACATTTTCACTGTCGACAGTAAATGAGAGCCGCGTCTGCTCTCGATTCAATATATTATAGCATCTCTGCTTTTCTACTGCTCAAACTCTTTTTAATCAACGCCCAGTCTTCGAGAATATCTGCGTCATTAAGCATGTAAACGATGTAAGGCCCTGCTACCGACACTGCTCTTCTTCTCTCTGTATGATTCCTCCTTCGTCTTCCACTCGAGCTGAACCAGAGATCCGCGTGAATATCAACGTTATTTCGATCCTCCTCCAATCTACGAATCTTCTCTTGAAGATCGCTGTGTATACCGTCCCAAACGAGTCCCTTTTCGCTCTCGAAATTTTGATGCGCCGCCTGTTCCTCGGCCAAAAATTTGTTATGAATATTCTGTAGCCGTAGTTGCTTCAGAATTCCAGCGACTTCGGTTTTTGTTTTCATATTCTCCTTGAGTCTTTCTAGAGGTATTAAATATTCTTCCGATTTACCGACCCGGACTTCTCCTAGCTTTGTGTCAACTTGTGTTATTCTTTCGCGATATAATCTGAAAATAAGGAGGATTGTTACGTATCATACTATTAATAAATGTTAAGAAGATTCAAGATTATGCAAATCTCCGACTGTCAACGTTATAAAGATGAGAGGCGCAGCTTGAAATACTACTTTGCTTCCTTGGCAATTTTGTCAACTTACTGTTCTTTGAGCAGTGTAAATTGTCTTTCGAGATCAACGAGATTTTCCATACACTCGGTCCTCCGTCTCTCACATTCGTCCTCGTCCATTTCAGAGGAGTCATCACTGTCGCTGTGCTCCGCACTGCTGTCGCATGACGCTGAGCTCTGATTACTGTCATTGCTGTCGTGCGACATTTCTTCGCCCTCGCCTTCCGATTCATCCTTAACGCTGGGCATTTGCGTTGTTGTGATTGTTTAAAGGCGTTGAATAATACTATAATGCACAAAAAAGCCCAAACGAGTAATCTAACCTCAATCTGTTCTGACAGGCCATAGCAAAGTGGTTAAGTATCATCGATACGATGAAAATCTGATAGAATTATACATCTTCACTTAAACTTAGCCTACAATTAGACAATCGATCAATTTAATTACGAAATATCCACTTACTGTGTGTTTTTCAGCAAGAATTTGAAAGCACAACGATGAACTGTTGTTGTTCGAGCGGGTAAACCCTAAACACTTGTCAAGCTGATCGCCGAAGCGGCAGCCATTTGTAAATTTCACGCGTGACGTCACGAGGCTGCGCGCGCACTCTGTCGGGCAGCTACTCAACTATAATGCGCGCCCTTTTTTGAATATCGTATAATCTTTTTACACGAAAAGTCTTCATTTCCGTACTCATACGATATATTTCTATCACGAATTTATTTAAACAAGTCGAAATTAAGCTTGTAAACGACGTGTGATCCTTCCTACGAATTATTACCCCGTAAAACCAAAGTAAAAAACTGTTTATAACAATCTATTCGAAATATCCTCCTCGAGCATTTATATTCCTTCATCTTGTTGAAAATTAACAAAACTTACCAAACGTTTTTACTTTCATTCCATAATAATATCTCCGTCAAAGTCAACCGCTGCTCTTTAATAGTGTCAGAACCACTTTGAGAAATACTCTTAACTTATTAGTGTCGTAGATACTTGACCCAAAAAGCCCAACCAGCCTTTCATATATATATCAGTCTTGGTCAGAACATCATCTGACATGACCCCTAGTATCAATGGGACAAGGGCAAAAAATGAGGCAAATCACATTAAAGTACAAACGACAATGATACAAAAGGACGTTAGCACTTCAGGTTTTACTGAAAAAATTCTGCGTTTCTCACATATACAACACGATAATAAAGATATACATATATATATATGTGTGTATATATATATATATATATATATATATATATATATATATATATTTGTTTGTTTTGTTTTATACATATATATCATATACATATATATATATATACATATACATACATATATATATATACATATACATATATATATATATATATATATATATATATATATATATATATATATATATATACATATATTTTTTTTTCCGTTACACAATATTCCATCAGATACAATAATACACAATTGGACCTGTATAGAACAAACATACAGATAATGCAACGTTTGCATAACTGCAAGTTATACACCAGCAATTCATTATCGTTCTTTTAAATATTTTATTCATCTCTTTTTTTTTGTTTTTGTTGGTTTTTGTTTTGTTGAAGACTTTCGGTTAAATAGAGCTTGCTTTTTTGTTTGTTTTTTTTTTTTGTTTTCTTTCTTTCTTTGTCGAAGAGTAGAAGAAGGTACAGGTAATTTGTGCAGTTCGTACGAAAATTATTTAAATCTTGCGTTAAAACGGATCGGGCCTTTTCTTTTTGTTCGAATATTAGAATGTTTTTCTAAGGTCTGATGGACCTTTGCATAATTTAATTATTTCATTATTGCCGGATTAATCTCAGCATGGAAGGACCGTTAAATTAATAAAAATAAATATTAAAATTGAGATTTTTGGTACTAGCACGTTTGTTACATCGTTCGTTAATTCTCACGATTATTGACTATCCCTTGATTACCATCGACGATTAAATCTCAATTAAGGTAGTTCGATCGTGACATTAAAATGGAAAAATTAATTTTCAATTTTTCTCACATACAAAATGTTTCGCGGTCTCGAGTTAATAAAGAAAAATTGTTGCACATTGACTTAAAGAACCAATATACGGAAAATTCAAGGTCATCCAAGGTTATACGTACTTGCTGTATAATTACAAAAATTACGAAAATTCTTTTGTTTTAGATTTTGTTTTGAAAAACTAAATAAAGCTTCTTTGTTGTTGCACAAAAATGTATGCAAAGTTTTAAGAAGGCTTTCACCGAGTAGAAGCGAAAATATTTATGAATGAAAATGCAACTTTTAACACGCCCTCTCATGAGAAACAAACGAAAATTCAGATTTTCACCAATAAATATCACAACTTCCGCGTGATAAAATCTTCCAAAAATTATTACACACGTACATATACGACATCAAATAAGCTATATCCAAATTTTCCATAAAATCTTAAGAAAACGACAAAACGATAGAACTACCTTAAATTACATTTTTATATAACGCAAAGATTCAATTAATTTTAACAAAAAAAAAAAAAAAACATTTCATCCACATCTTAAATAATGGAAATGTTTGTGCGTTGCGAAAGGGACAAACACTCTCGACTTTGTCTTTCCCATGGGAATTCGATACAAAAACAAACAAACAAAAGAAGAAAAAAAAAAAACAAGATACAATAACGCATTGAGATTTAAATATGAAGGAAGTAGAGATAGAGAATGGTCCTGGGCGTTTTTTTTTTCAAATTTCTCTCTCCTCTCTTCAAGGACCATCCAGGAAATTGACATTGTGAAGAGGGACACGATGGACCCATGATGCGTTCATTCGCGGCCTAGCGGGTATATTTATGTATAATCGCGTACAATTTAATCCAGCGGGACTCGATCCCGTGAAAGTATTCTACTTTTTTTTTTTTTTTTTCGCTTTCATTTAGTCGTACAGTCTGTATGTTTTTTTTTTGTTTTTTTTTTTTCTTTTTGTTTTTTAAATTGTAAACGAACGTACCACTGAAAGTACGAGTGCATACACTTTCAAAGAGATGTATATATATATATATATATATATGTGTATATATACCGATATCAGTCACACTCTTTGGATTCGGGCGTTTTTTTTTTTTCATCTTTACCTATAGCTATAATACACATGTTTTTTTTTGTTTTCTTTCATTTTTCGTACGATCTGTGCTCGACGAATTGGGCTAATAACAAAATTTTTTGGTAAATTAGAGAATTAAATAAATATGTTTGTTGTTGGACATAACGTCGATAATTCGCATATCCGGTCTGGATATTTTTTTTTTAAACTAATATATATGTTTTTTTTGTTTTCTTTCATTTTTCGTGCGATCTCTGCTCGACGAATTGGGCTAATAAAATTTTTTGGTAATTTAAAGAATTAAATAAATATGTTTGTTGTTGGAAATAACGTCGATAATTCGCATATCTGGTCTGGATATTTTTTTTTAACTAATATATATGTTTTTTTTGTTTTCTTTCATTTTTCGTGCGATCTCTGCTCGACGAATTGGGCTAATAACAAAATTTTGTGGTAATTTAGAGAATTAAATAAATATGTTTGTTGTTGGAAATAACGTCGATAATTCGCATATCCAGTCTGGACATTTTTTTAAAACTAATATACATATATTTTGTTGTTGTTGTTGTTGTTGTTGTTTTGTTTATAACTATCGTGTATTTCTACTATGTCATATCACATACGGGCGTTGACTAGGGAAATAACAGAATAATAACAAGCGGAATAATTCACGTACGAATGGAAAACGATTGGAATAGAAATTTTTCATAAATTTGTGATTATTTATAGAAATTTGTAGAAGATATTATCGCAATGTTTGAAAGGAATTTAATATTTTATGATAACGTAGGTTTCTTCTTTGTGGTTTGCAATCACTTTCTTGGTAAAGAAAAGAAACATAGTAATAAAAATTAATTCAATACGAACAAAGATTTGGGACGATTTTTGTTTTTTTGGATGGGATTAAAAATCTGTACGATAATTTGAAAATAACAAAATCATTCGTTATCACTCGATCGTTCTATGGTTCATGAGGATGAAAATTGCGTTCGCTCGTACGCGACAATTTTCAATCCAACGATAATTGTATGACTAGAAAAACACGTTTCAGGCCAAGCCTCTTTCGCTCCAGCACGAAAATTCTCTCGCGTTGGACATTTTTATCAAGATTATTATTTTTTTTCTCTATCCCTTTTTTTTTGCTTTTCCCCTCGTTTTACAATTTTTACTTTTATTCTGGTGATTTTCGCACATGTATCGAGCGCTAGAAAAATCCTCTTGCCTAATTTCTTCGCACGTATACAATTGTTTTTTGCATTTTGCAACGTTTTTTTTCTCGTCGTTCCTCGAGGATCGTGATTCGTCGTTTAAAAAAATGTCACAGGGTTCTCGTTGATGACTTTGATGAGTTGGATGTTTCCTTTTTTTTTTTTGAAGCATCGGTTACGACACGAACGAACAACGTTGGGTCTTGGCAATCTCGACGAACACCTTTGTAAGAAGTTTGTTTGTTGTTGTTTTAATCTTCTTTGTTGTTTTGCAGACTTCCACGTTTAACGTTGAACACGACAAGCTCAGAAAATCGTGCAATTTGTTGTTCACGATGATTCTCAGACGTTGTTACCAGGAGACTAGGACTTTGCTTTGTCGATCTGGGCCTTGTCGAATCCGTCTATGAGAGTCTCGATGATAAATTTTATCGTCAGCTTGTATATATTCTCGACGTTGTCCGTGTAACGATCGCCGAGGGTACGTTGTACAGCTTCTAGGAAAGGCGTCTCGATTTTCTGGAAACGAGACAATAACGAGTTAAAGCAGGAATATCAATGTGGCGATTGGAAAAAAGGTAAGTTTATTTTCAGGAATTTTTTAAATTTACTTAATTACTTTGTTTTGATCTCGATTAAATATATTTTATGTCATCAAATTTGGAGGGTACATAGAGAATTATGGCATAAAGTACATGACAGTTTTATTTTTCCAAAATTCTGGAAAAAATTTTCCGGTGGTAATTGAATCTGCAAATTTTTTTTCACAATTTTGAAAAAATAATACTGTCATGCACTTTGTGCCATAATTCTCTATGTACACTCCAAATTTTAAGGCGATCGGTTACTCAGTGCCGGACAATTTACGGATCTCGTTTTCGAAGCGCAAGTGGCTCGTCGTCAATTACACTGCGTCTGTACCGATCGTCTTAAAATTTGGAAGGTACACAGAGAATTATGGCACAAAGTGCATGACAGTTTTATTTTTCCAAAATTCTGGAAAAAATTTTCCGGTGGTAATCGAATCTGCAAATTTTTTTTCACAATTTTGGAAAAATAATACTGTCATGCACTTTGTGCCATAATTCTCTATGTATCCTCCAAATTTTAAGGCGATCGGTTACTCAGTGCCGGACAATTTACGGATCTCGTTTTCGAAGCGCAAGTGGCTCGTCGTCAATTACACTGCCTCTTAATGTACCAATCGTCTTAAAATTTGGAGGGTACATAGAGAATTATTGCACAAAGTGCATGACAGTTTTATTTTTCCAAAATGTTGGAAAAATTTTTCCGGTGGTAAATGAATCTGCAAAATTTTTTTCAAAATTTTGGAAAAATAAGACTGTCATGCACTTTGTGCCATGATTCTCTATGTACACTCCAAATTTTAAGGCGATCGGTTGCTCAGTGCCGGATAATTTACGGATCTCGTTTTCGAAGCACAAGTGGCTCGTCGTCAATTACACGGCGTCTTAATGTACCGATCGTCTTAAAATTTGGAGGGTACATAGAGAATTATGGCATAAAGTACATAACAGTTTCATTTTTCCAAAATTTTGGAAAAAATTTTCCGGTGGTAACTAAATCTGCAAAAATTTTTTCAAAATTTTGGAAAATTAAGACTGTCATGCACTTTGTGCCATAATTCTCTATGTACCCTCCAAATTTTAAGCCGATCGGTTGCTCAGTGCCGAACAATTTATGGATCTTGTTTTCGAAGCGCAAGTGGCTCTCGCCAGTTACACTGCCTCTTAATGTACCGATCGTCTTAAAATTTGGAGGGTACATAGAGAATTACGGCACAAAGTGCATGACAGTTTTATTTTCCAAAATTTGGGAAACATTTTCCCGTGGTAACAGAATCTGCAAATTTTTTTTCACAATTTTGGAAAAATAATACTGTCATGCACTTTGTGCCATAATTCTCTATGTACCCTCCAAATTTTAAGTCGATCGGTTGCTCAGTGCCGGACAATTTACGGATCTCGTTTTCGAAGCGCAAAAGAAACAAAGCAGGATGAAAAGAAAAATTGGTAAATGTGGAAAATTGTAATTGGATGAAATTGTTGGTTTGAATTTTCCAGAAGTTCAAGAGATTTGAGCAGTCTCGAATTTGTCTGTGACCAACGAGGGTCGTTTGCTCTTGGCAAACAAGAGAGACGTATGTAGATTTGGGTTATGCCCATTGTTTGACACAGTGGTGGCAGCAAGTCCACACACGATTCTCTAAGTAGATTGCCAAACATCGTATTCAACTGCAAATTTCATCGCGTCCCGTACGAATATATATGCGATGATGGAGATGGAAATCGAGTGAATGCTGGACACATACTTGACGAATGAGTTATCTTTCTCGGCTTATCGACCGAGCACTCGAACAAAGCGTAATTGCGCGAGTTCATCAGCGTCAAGTTTATATTTATATTACAGCTACTACCAGCGTACTAATTATGTTTTCGAGCGTAATATTAACATTTTTTTATAATCGATGATAATATGAAAAAAAAAAAATTTCAAGTGAATTTACATGAATGCTTTCTCATCGATTTAACGTTCAATTATAAATTTTGTCTGTTAAAGCGTCCTATTTATAAACAACGATAATACGAAAAAAACAAAAATTTCAAGTGAAATTTCATGAATGCTTTCTCATTAATTTAACGTTCAATTATAAATTTTGTCTGTTAAAGCATCGTATTTATAACTCAATTATTTATACCGGGAAACGAGAATGGAATATTAATTTTCAATGGGCCATTAACAAAATATCGGTACGTTAATTAATTAAACTGTTACACGTGGATTTATTATTAAGTGATTGTTATTAGTAATTGATAATCGACATAATTATTTCAATGGGTTGTTAAAATTCAGACTGGTGAATTAATAAAGGAAAAACGTTTTGAAAGATTAAATGTTCTAATCGAGCTTTACGATCTGTCTAGACCGTTTTAAATAATAAGGAGACGAGGGAAGTAAGTGGAAGAAGTTGGAAATAGTCAGACATAAAGCGTATCTCCTATATGTCGATGGGGAACAAGCATCGCCAGTCGAACAAGTTTCTGGGAGCTTTTCATGAATATTTTGAACTTTTCATGAGAGTTGCCAGCACGTTTGTAATCAAGGAAAACAATTAATCGTTATCAAACATGGACAAAAAAGAAAAACATTTTTTTTCATTTTTACAAAAATAAAAGAAAACAAGTTTGTGAGTAAACCTTTGAAAATACTTTATCCAAGATAAAAATGTTAAAAATTGAAAAATTTGCTAAACGAGCAATTGAGAAAAATTGTAAACTAAAAAAAATTAAAAAACAATTTTAAACAGCAACAATACATAAATTTTTTAACTCTTGTTATTTTCCACTAAATATCAATGGCGAATAAGCATCACCAATCGAACAAGTTTTTGGGAGCTTTTCATGAATATTTTGAACTTTTTATGAGAGATGCCAGCACGTTTGTAATCAAAGAAAAAAATAAATCGTTATCAAACGTGGACAAAAATGAAATTTTTTTTTTTTAATTTTTACAAAAATAAAAGAAAACAAGTTTGTGAGTAAACTTTTCAAAATACTTTATCCAAGATAAAATTGTTAAAAATTGAAAAATTTGCTAAACGAGAAATTGAGCAAAATAGTAAACTAAAAAAAATTAAAAAACGATTCTAAACAGCAATAATACATAAATTTTTGAATTCTTGTTATTTTCCACCAAATGTCGATGGGGAACAAGCATCGCCAGTCGAACAAGTTTCTGGGAGCTTTTTATGAATATTTTGAACTTCTTATGAGAGTTGCCAGCACGTTTGTAATCAAAGAAAACAATTAATCGTTATCAAACATGGACAAAAATGAAAAAATTTTCTTTTCATTTTTACAAAAATAAAAGAAAACAAGTTTGTGAGTAAACTTTTGAAAATACTTTATCCAAGATAAAATTGTTAAAAATTGAAAAATTTGCTAAACGAGGAATTGAGCAAAATTATAAACTAAATAAAAAAATAAATAAAACTAAAAATCGATGGTAAGAAGCAAAAATACATAAATTTTTGAATTCTCGTTATTTTCAACTATTCGAAACGAGACAATTCATCAAGTTTTGTGTTATCACAGTTATACAGTGGGACGAGCTCGGATTTGCATGGATAATGGGCCAGTGACGTTCGAACGATGGGTAAGGTTTTCTCGCTCGGTGAGCAAAGCCACTAGTGAGCTTTTCGTACAAGAATAATAGGATTCGCGCTTCGCACAGACAGAGACTCGGTTCGCACACGAACTAATTACGTGTCACGTACGTCATTGCGGTTCTGCGTGAAAAGGATGTTCGCATATATCGTACGATATATAGTTCGTGCTCGTTCTCTGGTACAGCGGAGATGCTGACGAATATGCGGGTTCGCGCTTCGTGCGTTTACTCGTAGTTATATGCGTTTAGTGCATATTCGGGCTTATGTCGCATTTCCCATATTAGGGACCGCTAATCAGCCTGCGCCCTGTCAAATCTAAACAGTGTCGAGAGAGAAAATTGATGCGAGTAATATTAACATCGTTTATCAATTAATTTAATTAATATACATGAGATAGTAAATAATTAATGGGATAAGTTAATAATGTTTGTCAGTTGATTTAATTAATGTAAATAAAATAATAGATAATTAATAGGATAAGTTAATAATGTTTATGAGTTGATTTAATTAATATAAATAAGATAATAAATAATTAATACGATAAGTTAATAATGTTTAGGAGTTGATTTAATTAACATAAATGAGATAATAAATAATTAATGGGATAAGTTAATAATGTTTGTCAGTTGATTTAATTAATGTAAATAAGATAATAGATAATTAATAGGATAAGTTAATAAATAATTAATAGGATAAGTTAATAATGTTTATCAGTTGATTTAATTAATATAAATGAGACAATAAATAATTAATAGGACAAGTTAATAATATTTAGCAGTTGATTTAGTTAATATAAATGAGATAATAAATAATTAATAGGGTAACTTAATAATGTTTATCAGTTGATTTAATTAATATAAATGAGATAATAAATAATTAATAGGATACGTTAATAATGTTTATCAGTTGATTTAATTAATATAAAAGAGATAATAAATAATTAATAGGATAAGTTAATAATGTTTATCAATTAATTTATTTAACATAAAAGAGATAATAAATAATTAATAGGATAAGTTAATAATGTTTATCAATTTATTTATTTAATATAAATGAGATAATAAATAAATAATAGGATAAGTTAATAATGTTTATCAGTTGATTTAATTAATATAAATGAGATAATAAATAATTAATAGGATAAGTTAACATTGTTTATCACTTAATTTAATTAATATAAATAAGATAATAAATAATTAATAAGATAAGCAATAAATGTAAAAAACATATGATATTGTTTATTAGTCAGGGATTTCATTTAATAATTAACAAAAATAATTTATATTGTTAAGGAAATTAAAATATGTTAAAATTAATTGTAATTTTTGTTAAAAATTTGAAAATAAAG
Organism: Netelia melanura; assembly: GCA_964007305.1. NCBI lineage: Eukaryota > Metazoa > Arthropoda > Insecta > Hymenoptera > Ichneumonidae > Netelia > Netelia melanura. Next base: position 2,478,621 of record OZ023258.1, read on the forward strand.
TTTTCTATTTTTCTACGTTAATTTCCATGAGATACAAATAATATAAATATTATTCATTGTTAATTTGATTAATATAAATAAGATAATAAGAAATAAATATAAAAAAACATGATATTATTTATTAGTTATATATTTTGTTTAATAATTCAAAAAATATAATTTATTGCTACGAAAATAAAAATATATTAAATTCAATTGTAAATTTTGTTCTATTAACAATTTGAAAATAAAGTTTTCCATTTTCCTACAGTTTCCATCGTACTTCGAGATTCAATTTCGGTGAGCTGTGGGATGTCCTCGTATACGTACATCTCGTCGAGTTTACGAGTCCATATTAAGCTGCTTTGACGGTCGCAATCAAAGTTATACAATAGAACAAGTGTGTATACGAGATGGCGAGTATAATGCTCGAACGAGTCTTATCCTCGATAAATCGCGCTCAACCGGTTGTTCACGAATTACAGTCGGGTTTTATGAACGATAAATCCTTCCATAACGAAAATCTCATTGCACGCGACGTGATACACATAGATATAGAAAATATCAATTCGGTAAAACTTAATTGTTACGATAAAATAACAAAAAGATCGTTCATACGGTACGTTGAAGAGACCGAGTGCGTCATGTCGCTTGATCCACGTTACACATGTCATCGTAATACAGATCACATACGCGTTCATAAGTAAATCACTCCGTCCATGCGTTTTGCCTTATCATAACGACCCCATATGTCTGTGTAACAAGAGCATTAAGGCTGAGCACTAATTCCGCTGATACGCGGATGGTTGCACATGTTAAACTATCTCACGTATAGTTACCGGTGCAAACTCACACTGGTACTCCCTCTAGTGGTCGTAGTTAGTAGCTTTAAAATAGGAGAGTTAAATCTCTGTGTGTCCACCTCGAATGTTCGGTGGCCGAGCAATGACAATTTTATATGTTTTAAGAAGACTATTTTTACGATAAATTATTCTTCAGGTGTGAATGTAGCCTTAAAATATTTAATATATAATTATTTGAAGATATTCGAGTGGGAAAGAGCAATTAAAAATCTCTTGTCTAGGCTCGGACGGTCCGCGCGTTTGTACCGCGCATGCAGCGCCTCTAGCGTCTTCCCTGGCGTTCTCAGGTGACACGCTTTCTCCATGAATAGGTATCGCCTGAATCGCTCGTGCATTAAGTAAATTATTCTTCAGGTGTGAATCTAGCCTTAAAATATTTAATATATAATTATTTGAAGATATTCGAGTGGGAAAGAGCAGTTAAAAATCTCTCATCTAGGCTCGGACGGTCCGCGCTTTTGTACCGCGCATGCAGCGCCTCTAACGTCTTCGCTGGCGTTCTCAGGTGACACGCTTTCTCCATGAATAGGTATTGCCTGAATCGCTCACGCATTAAGTAAATTATTCTTCAGGTGTGAATCTAGCCTTAAAATATTTAATATATAATTATTTGAAGATATTCGAGTGGGAAAGAGCAGTTAAAAATCTCTCGTCTAGGCTCGGGCGGTCCGCGCCTTTGTACTGCGCATGCAGCGCCTCTAGCGTCTTCCCTGGCGTTCTGACACGCTTTCTCCATGAATAAGTATCGCCAGAATGGCTCGTGCATTAAGTAAATTATTCTTCAAGTGCGAATCTAGCCTTAAAATATTTAATATATAATTATTTGAAGACATTCGAGTGGGAAAGAGCAATTAAAAATCTCTCGTTTAGGCTCGGACGGTCCGCGCCTTTGTACAAACGTCCAGCGCCTCTAGCGTCTTCCCTGGCGTTCTCAGGTGACACGCTTTCTCCATGAATAGGTATCGCCTGAATCGCTCGTGCATTAAGTAAGCACACCAGACTATAAAATCCTCTGTTTTCCAATAGATGCGTGAATGCTACGCGTTACACATTGATACCGTTGTTAACGTAGAGATACGCAGACGTACGGATAGAAGCATTTCGCGGTCGAGAAGCTCGTCGAGGCTCGAACGCGCAATAAGGGCGAGAGCTTAACGCTCAACATGTCGAGTGTGTCTCTGCCGCGAAGCCTGGGAATCGCGCGAGAGCCTTTCCGTGGCTATTATGCATTCGCGTCTTTGTCTCTGTTGGACAATGGACCAGAATGTGTGTATGTGTGTATACATGGGAGAGAAAGAAAGAGAGGGAAAGCAAGAGAGGGAGGAGAAGGCCTTCGTATGGTTGGAAGGGCCGAGAACGCGTTGCGGCCACACACAGCCGGAGAGAAAGAGCGGATCGAGACGCCATCCCGCGGAAAGTCAAAGAAGCTTTTGTGATAAGACCATGAATATAGCCATCCTAGAATGAGAAACGAGACGCGATGTGGATGGACGAGACACTCGATGAACGACGAGAAGGATTTATGCGCAGTATCGATTGAACCAACGTGAAAACAAAAAAAAACAAAAAACGAAAAAAAGGGAAGGAATATTTCACCATACTCCCCCCCCCCCCCAATTTCTTTCCTTCGACGAATGAAAAATGTTGGATAAACGAATTTTAATCCTAACGCGACACATTCCTCTCTCTCGTAACATTTTCCCACAAAACCCATCGGTATTACCCAGCCTCGACTTCGACCCAGAAGACGAATTCTTAATCCTCGAAGCGTCTCATTCCGATCCTGCAAGGACATGTGGAAAATTGAATTCCCTCATCGATTGACCCAGAGGGCAGCAGCCTCGATTGATTCGACGACGTACGGAGAGATGGAGAGAAAGAGAGAGAGAGAGAGGCATTGAGAGGAAGGAGACTGACAGTTTTTGCTTCTCGAATATCTAAGGACATTTCTTTGACAATTTTTTTTTTTTTTTTCACATTTATTGTGAGAAAATTGTCTTGAACCCGTTCGAACGGTTCAAATGAAACGCGAGAGATTCGATTGCATGGAATTGAACACGCGTCTAAGAGACATTTCCTCTGTCTCGTTTTACGTCAGTTTCTTTTTCTCAATGTTCTTTTGTTCGTTCGCTCGATAAAATAATTTTTGAATAAACGGATCGAGATGGTGTTGTAGGGGGAGAAAAAGGATGAATATTTTTTATTTCTCTTACCCAAAAGTATTGCCTATTGAAGCCGGGGATTTTTGTGTGGGAAGCTCCAACCGCGTGCAAATAGGTCAAAAACACGTCCACGTTCTCGAGACCCTTGATTCCCTCGTCGAGTGTCTCCATGACTGTCGTCGCGTGTTCCGCCAGCTCCATGCTCGTCGACTGTTGCTCCTTGGTCTTGAGATCTTGAAACTTCGTGAACATGCTCAAGAGCTCCGCGTTTTCCTCGAATAATCTGTAAGCAGGATTTGAAGCCAGTCGTCGATTATCAACGAATGTTCAACGATGTGATTTCGTGACTTTGAGTCGAATGTGTAATTTGTTTGGGCGAAGAGGAAATTAATTAACGAGTCGTGAAATAAAAAAATTGAAAAATATCTTATATTTTTATATTTTGTTTAGTTATAATTGAGAAATAACGAAGAAAAAGGAGTTTAATTAAAAATATCTCATATTTTTAATTAAAAAATTTTAGAATTAAAAATATCTCATATTTTTAATTAAAAAATTAAAAAATTAAAAAATTAAAAATATCTCATATTTTTATATATAAAAAATATAAAAATTGAAAAATATCTAAAATATAAAAATTGAAAAATATCTCATATTTTTATATATAAAAAATATAAAAATTGAAAAATACCTATCTAAAATATAAAAATTGAAAAATATCTCATTTTTTTATATTATGTTTACTTATAATTGAGAAATAACGAAGAAAGAAGGAGTTTAATAAATTAAATATGAAAATATGAGATATTTTTATATTTTATTTATTAATTTTTTAGTTCTTTATTGTGAAATAAAGTATTAAATATCTTATGTGATTATTTATGATGTGATTTCGTGACTTTGGTTCGAATGTGCAATTTGTTTGGGCGAAGAGAAAATTAATTAACGAGTCGTGAAATATAAAAATTGAAAAATATCTCATATTTTTATATTTTGTTTACTTATAATTGAGAAATAATGAAGAAAAAAGAAGTTTACTAAATAAAATATAAAAATATTTATTTATTAAATTTCTTATTTCTTTATTCGAATATTATTTTATTTATTTATTACAATATTAAAAAAAAACTAAATTATCGACTCATAAATGATAAAAATTAAAAAATATCGTAAACATTCATATTTTTATATTTTATTGACTCATATTCAAGCAATAACGAAGTAATAACAATTTTAATAAATAAAATATATCAAATATCTCATTATTTTTCTTATCAAACAAAATATTAATTATTACGTTATCGTGTTATATTTCTTACAAATTGTAACCTTCGTTAATTAAAACCCAATTAATTCCTCGAAAAAAAAAAAAAAACTACATCAACATTGGCCAAAAAATAATTGCGTTTTTATTCATTAGACAAGACACTGCCATTATCGCATTAAAAACGCGATCACTTTTTGGCCAATCCGATAAATAATGTAAAATTGTAAACGGAGGAGGGGGGCAAAAAAAAATCCTTGACATTAACTATGCAGGCTGTTGCTCGAGCGAGTGGAAATCGAGCGCGAGAGCTATAAATATAAGGTATGTTTTTTCCGTGTAGGCGGTCTTCGGATAACGGGAGATTGAAACGCGAGGGACGAAGGGGGGGGGGGAGCATTTTTCATCGACGTCATTATATATAGAACGCGATTATGGAGAATATGGGCGATGGACTGAAAAATGTAATTTCGATAGATTTATCATCGTCTCTTCTTCTTCATTATTATTATTATTATTATTATTATTTTTCAAAATAAACTAAAAAAAGCAAAAATAAAAACATATATCCATAATTTCCAATTATCCAATTAAACTCCCAATTATTATTATTATTATTTTTTAAATAAACTTGAAAAAAAAGGAAATATATAAATTGAAGAATAAAAGCAATTTGAAAAATAAAATTTGAATTTGAATTTTATTATTATTATAGTTGTTATATTATAATAATCGTTATTATTTTTTTAAATAAAATCGAAAAAAGCAAACATAACCGAATATTCCTAATTTCGAATTATCCAATTAAACTCCCAATTATTATTATTATTATTTTTTAAATAAACTCGAAAAAAAAGGAAATATATAATTTGAAGAATAAAAGCAATTTGAAAAATAAAATTTGAATTTGAATTTTATTATTATTATAGTTGTTATATTATAATAACCATTATTATTTTTTAAATAAAATCGAAAAAAGCAAACATAACAGAATATCCATAATTTCGAATTATCCAATTAATATTATTATTATTACGATTTTTTTTCAAAGAAATTCGAAAAAAGCAAAAATAAAATTTCAAGAATAAAAGAAATTTGAAAAATAAAATTTGAGTTTTATTATTATTATTATTATTATAGTTATTATATTATAATAATCATTATTATTTAGTAAATAAAATCGAAAAAAGCAAAAATAAAAAATATCCATAATCTTCAATTTTCCAATTATACTTATTATTATTATTATTATTTTTATCAAATAAACTCGACAAAAAAAGTAAAAATAAAAAAAAATATCCATAACTTCCAATTATCGTTAATAGCGTTATTTTAATTTTCCCGTTATCCGCAAATTTTCAATATTCTCACGAAGTCTCGTCACGTCGCGTTACGTCGCGTCGAACAATGGGCGTACGTCGTGCACGACCAATTTTTATTCGTACGGACGACGTTCCCCCTCCCTACGAAAATTCGGAGTATTTACGAAGAGGGAAGGGGAGGGGAGGAAAAAAAATGAAACTGTCCTGACATATACGAAGAAAACTTGTAACAAGCTTTGATATCGTCCACCCTTATCAGATTATAAATTTCTTCCCCACGAGCTTCACGTTGGAGTGACGGGTGTAAATAAATAATTAAAAAAAAAAAAAAAAAAAAAAAATTTCTACGTCGATCCCTTCGTTTTCCCTGGCCCTAATTTAGGAGGCCGAACCTCCCTCCCTCCTTGGCTCTCACCACGTCGTTCTTCACGAAGCACCCGCAAGCACGAATTAATTCGAGATTAATCGGCCCTTCGGCTCGCCCGAGGGCCACTGGGGAGAGAATTTGCCTCGTTTACGAGACCACCCCCCTCTCTCTCTCCATTTGCCTCGCCAAAAGTGGTCGAATTACTCCCCAGGTGGCGTATCGACGTGGCGCCTTAATTATTTAGACGATGGGAAAAACCGCGTTTCTTTCTTTGTCTTTATCTTTCGAAAATATCGGTTTTCTTTATCACGCAGGAATTCATCAAACATTCAACAATTTGGGTTTTTTTGCTCTAGGTAAAAAAAAACTGGGGATTATTATTCGGTGGTTAAAAAATTCATTTAATTTTCAAAGTGGCAAATGACTAGGGTGAAGGTTGATTAGCTTTGTCACAATATTTTCGATTGTCACTCAAAAATTAAACATTAAAAACACTCAAATATTTTTGGTAAATTTAAAAAAAAAAAGAAAACTGTCATTTAATTTTCAAAGTAGCAAACAATAGAGCGAACTTCGATTAGCTTTGTCACAATATGTTCGATTGTCATTCAAAAATCAATCAAACACTAAAAACACTCAAATATTTTTGGTAAATTTCAAAAAAAAAAAAGAAAACTGTCAATTATTCGGTGGTAAAAAAATTCATTTGAATTTTCAATGTGGCAAATTAATAGAGCGAACCTTTATTAGCTTTGTTACAATATTTTCAATTATCGCGCAAAAATCAATCAAACATTAAAAACACTCAAATATTTTTGGTAAATTTAAAAAAAAAAAGAAAACTGTCAATTATTCGGTGGTAAAAAAATTCATTTAATTTTCAAAGTAGCAAACAAAGAGAGCGAACCTCGATCAGCTTTGTCATAATATTTTCGATTATCACTCAAGATCAATCAAACATTTAAACAATTCGAATATTTTTTCTAAATTAAAAAAAAGAAAACTGTCAATTATTCGGTGGTTACAAAATTTATTTAATTTTCAAAGTATAAATAAGGAGAGCTAACCTCGATTAGCTTTGTCACAATATTTTCAATGATCACTCAAAAATCAATGAAAAAATTTAAAAAATTGGAATATTTGTTCTAAATTAAAAAAAAGGAAACTGTCAATTATTCGGTGGTAAAAAAATTCATTTAATTTTCAAAGTGACAGCAAATAGAGCGAACCTTGATTAGCTTTATCACAATATTTTCGATTATCACTCAAGATCAATCAAACATTTAAAAAAAATCGAATATTTTTTCTAAATTAAAAAAAAGTAAACTGTCAATTATTCGGTGGTAAAAAAATTCATCTAATTTTCAAACTGACAAAAAATAGATTGAGCCTTAATTAGCTTTATCCCATCTCGTTACTTACAATTCTCAAAAAGCAAAATATTCCCAGTGATCAACGATGATAAATATTGCTGTTGATCCCAAAACATGAAAGTGACAAACTCAATGACTGGCTCCATTCGTCATGATCCAACCCCCAATCCCTCCCCTCCTCGCTCGTTGCAACAAAGCGTCGTAGGATCGATCGTAACTACCATAAGTCAGTTCGATAATTAGCAAATTGACTTTTTTTTTGTTTCATGTCAATCCGGATTTGAATATCGTCGAGTGATATTTTTCTCTTGGCTATATAGGGGCCCCAAGGAAATATCGTGTAATTCGTTGTCGTTTCACTCGCGAAAAGTAGAACAGACGTCACTTCGAGTAAACAAACGGAATTGAAGCAACTGGTAGGACAAATATATACATACATACATATACATACATACCCATATATATACATACATATACAGGGTGAGTTTCATAAGGTATCTCAAACTTTATTCTAAGGTAGATGGGATCATTACAAACAAAAGTTGCAAATATACATTCGGGATATTTTGAATAGTTTGCGAGATATAAATTTTTAAAGTTCGTTCAATCAGAGCACACCGAGAAGCATTGGACCCGCCCACTCTCCGCCCTAGCAGCCAATGCCCGAGAAATAAAAATGACTGTGTAATAATATAATAAATAAAATGGACTGCTCCGAATTTTGCAACCCCAAATGTAACGCGGTGCACTGTGCTATCTCTACGGCTAGGACGGGAGTCGGCGGCACCAACGCTTCTCAGCGTGCTCTGATTGGACCAACTTTAAACATTAATATCTCGGAAACTATTAAAAATATCCCCAATGTATATTTGCAACTTTTACTTGTAATGATCCCATCTACCTTAGAATAAAGCCTGTTACACCTTGTGAAATTCACCCTGTATATACATATACAATATATATATGTGTGTGTGTATATATATACACGTGTGTGTGTGTATATAATATCATCGTGATGAGCGTGTATTGATTTTTGAAGAGCGGCAAGCAACCACTGGACCGAAAGCTGTCGCCTCTCTCGTCCGTCTAGCTGGCTACGTCACGTGTGTCGAGTGACCGGGCCTTAATTAAATTGGCTTAAAGGTGCGCCACACACCGGAGTCTCCGTGCCACGAAAGTCGAAACGAAGCGCGCCCTTTGGAAAATGCACACTTTTCCACTAAACGCTCTTTCTCCATTTGCATTCGAAACGATTATTTGATTATACATTAATACAATTTTAATGATTGAGGGATTTTGAGAATTTTGAATAATTAAAAAAAAAAAAATTTTTTTCGATTTTTTAATATTTTTAATATTTTTGTTACCGACGCGTTTTTTTTTTGATAACAATTTCACGCTGTTTGAATAAAATCGATGAAGAAAAATTCACTATGTTCATTCACAAATCATAATTTTTTTTCTCTTTATTTAAAAACAAATTAAATAAATAAATGATTATTTTTCGCTAGAACGAAGGTAGATGATAAAAATAAATGTTTGAATAATTAATCAACCGTGGAGATAATCCAATTCGCGATGTTTCTGGTACAAAATTGAAGTTAATCGCAACGTTGTTAATTAACGAAGATTTCTCGTTGGTCGAGGAAAAACGAGGAGGAGGGGGAAGGGGGAGGGGGTGAGAGATTCGAGGTTCGATTAACACCCGGGGGCCAATTTTATCGAGTAAACGAGAGCCTGATAATATTGATCAATTATCGAACTAACGAACAACCTTTCCGATGCCCTCGATATTATTAAAAGTCAGAAAAATAAAAAAAAAACACCCACACACAGACACAAAATGATAATTCCACCATGATGAAAAAATCGTGATACGAACTCGTCGTTGCAATTCTCATTTCTCGTATTTACCGTTCCCGGCGAGTTTCGATGCTGACAAAGAGTATCCCTCGGATCGTTTGATCACGAGGCCGTAATAATTTTTTTTTTTTTTCGAGAAACGAAACGAGGAACGATGCAAAAAAAAAGCACACAGAGAGAAAGAGAGACAAAGAATAATAAAAGCTCCATTCCCTCTCGCTCCAATTCCCAGTCGACGTGGCTACAACTGATATTTACTTTTCTAGTGGTCCAATTATCCCCTCCCTCCCTCCCCTTTTTTTTCGCGTTTCCTACCTCCTCCTCTCCTCCCACCATTAACCAACCAACGTTTCGTCGACCCTCGACCCTTTATATACACGCGTATATCTTGCGAGTAATCCTGGGTTTCGGATCTCGCGATTATTCTCCCTCTTTTCTTTCCTTCCTCTCTCTCCTCCTCCTCCTCCTTTTCTTTTTTGTATATCCTCCGGATAAAAAAGAACAGAAGAAAAAAAAAAACGGTTGGCCGAAAGAAAAAGCAAAAAGAAGAAAAAATTGTTCGCGATCCTGAAATTAATCCGACCATAAAACAAAGCTTCGTCGTGTCATCCTCGATAAAGTTTATTTTACTCCCCACTCTTCCGTCTCTCTTATCGTCCACGCGTTTATTTCTCCCCTCTCCTCGTACACATCCCCCAAAATTATGACGTTAACCCTCTTTCTCGTAATATCTGTGCATTTTTTTCCTTTGTTTTTTTTTATCTCCTCGTTTGCTTCGCTCAAACTTCCGACTCGTCATTCTTTCTCGACGTTTCTATCGTTATTGTCTTTTTTTCCAGCTTTTCCTCATTTTTTCCGATCCATATTGTCCAGGGGTTTGATTTCACCCCCGGAGAAGTCTGGATGAGGATCGACCAAGAACGAGAAGGAGCAAGGAAGAAGGAGGGGGAAAAAAGAGGGAAAAAAAGGAGACAGTGACGAATGCTTCGAGAACGAAAATCTAAAGTTCCATTTTCATGTAAAATACATTTCGATCCTTAAGCTTCATCCCCCTCCTCCCTCAGCCCCCTTTATGACCGTGTTACGTGAACAGCCACGAGAGGCGCTCGCACCAATACTCGTAACCATTGTTCCTCATCGTGAACACAAAGCGGTCAGGGATTAGAAACGGTATCCGATAAAATGAAGGGAGGAAAGGGAAGGGGGATTGAGGTTTGCGCTAGGGGGGGGGGTGGAAAAGAGAAAAAGGGGGTTGGGGTTGAAACGAGACGAAGGGAGAGAAACGTATACGAACAAGAGAGAAGGATTATCCGAGAGAGTTAAAATGGGGTCGGGGTCGAGGATGGTGGAGGGAAGGCTGAGGAAAATAGGGGATGAGGACCGGGGGGTGGATAAATAGAAAAAGGATTTTTGCCCGGTTCAAGCTTGAGGTCATTATCGTTGTCCGACCGCGTTTCAATCTTTCGCACGAGCGATTGAAACGATTTTTTTTTTTTTTGTTATTCGCGGTTTTCGTACGTGTGACCCGATTAAGGATTTTTTGCTTTTCAGGGGGATTTGGATTTGTTGAATTTAGATCGGTGTAACGATGTAAATGGGATCGGGACGATGAGAATAAAAAATGAGAAAGTGATTTCTCGATGGGAGTTTTCTTTTTTTATTCCTCGGGTCGAGTTTGTCGTTGATTTGACGATTTAATTTATTGGATATTTTTTGTTTAAATGATTCGTAATGAGCGACGAGTTTTTTTTTCATGTAAATGTAAATACAGTTGACGATGTCATCGATCAGAAATTCGGTCGAGCGTCGGATAAATGGAAATAAAAATAATTAGTTTTTTTGTGCTTTTTTTTTTTTTTGAATGATTTTTATCCCCTAGGGTGAAATTCAAATATAACTCAGGCAAGTTAAGCGCGTCAGTTCCCAGTTGCTTTCATTGCCAGAATGACAGGGTGCTAATTAATCTCGTGGTACAGATCTCCCGAACGATGGTAGTGAAAAATCGTCGCGTCAGCGTAAATCTCCCTGATAAGCTCTTGCGTTCCTCTATCGGTCTGGGGGCCAATTGGACACGAGGAAAAAAAAAATTTCGTCAGTTTTGTACCAAAAGGTGCGAGCCATACAAAAAAAGACTCAGTTTTTTTTTGGGAAAATAACGAGTGATAAGAAATCATCGTTATCGAAGTAATTAATTTTCACGAAAGCAGTAAAACAAAATGACGTTCGAGCAAAATTTATTCCTATTATTGACGTTAATTAATATATAACAATTAATAATCATTAAAAATAAATTATAATCATGGATATAATTATAATTAATTAATTGATTATGACAATTATCATTAATCAAAGTAATCATTTTTTCTTAAGATCTTTCCATCAGTTGATGACAAAAAATGTTTCGTTTGCTGCCAATACAAAAGAGTTTAAAAATTAAAAAAAATTTTGTAAAGGGTGACAGTAGCATAATGGTATCGTTCTCGACTCCCACGCAGAGGGCCAGGGTTCGATTCCCGCTGGCGTCAATGATTTTTTTTTTTCTATGTACTTTTTCTATGTGCTTTTTCTGTGCTCTTGGTGGTTCAAAATCCATCTAACAAAAACTGTAGGTCCACCGGAGTGGTTGATGGTGGAATTGAGGCTGGAGACGTGTATGAGGAGAAGATATGTAAAAAGGCAAAGTACACCGTACATTGGAATTTGTGCATACAACCTCCCCTTCCAACATTTGTGCACTACCACCAATTTATCTAATTAAACAATAGTGGTCGAAAGAAGATGGATGTGAGAAGGAAAAAACAAAATTCTAACGAAATTGATGAAATTAAGAGATTGTGCGTTTACGAGATGTTCGACCACCTAATTCTTGGAATCTAGTTCGTAATAAACGTGCGCGTGGGTCGTTGTTACTGCGTTTCTATAATACCATTTAATTAATCTTCCCGTTGACATGTCGTTGGCTACTTAATGCCGGTATCAGTCTCGAATGATACCGTTGGTTGTTCCCATCTGTCGACGCGGTAAATCCTCGTATAAGCCAAGCCTGCTGCTACTCCCATGTAGCATTCGAACAGACGGAGGAAATTTCGAGTTTCCTTTCGGGGGAAACCGTGACTGATTGTGGATGATTGGTGAGACGATCGATCTTTGTCGTTTTTTTTTCAGCTCCTTTCTTTCATTGGTAGACTTCCTCGTTTAGGGTGGAAGCCTGGTACTCGAATAGATACTTTCGAGTAGCATCGTCGGTAATTACCGATCGAATAATACGTTTACCGATCGATAATTCCATCAATGTGTAAATTCGAGGGCAAACACATTTTCGTTTGTCGAGTGGTCGGCAAACGGCCTTTCAAAGGCCATTATGGACGAGAAATTTTACGGTACGAGCGGCAACGAGATCGTCGAGTCTACGTCGAGTGGACCCACTCGGGATCCCAATATTCATGAATATTGAGAGAAATCGATAGAGGTTGAGATATTTGAAATTCCAGATCAATTTTGATGGAAAATTGTGGCAATGGTGTATTTATTCGACCATTTTCGTATCACGGTTGGGGGGATATTAATTCGTGCGTGTGGTGCAAAACAAGGGATGAATGCTTGAGGGTATTTTAGCACGGTTGGTAAAACAGTGAATTTCGATGATAACCATAATTTCAATGGGATTGCTTTTTGTTCTCAAACGGATCGGCGAAAATAGAGATGCAAATATGATCGAGAAGGACTCGAGGCGAGCTTCGGTTTCCCGTTCTTTTTTTCGTTCAGTCAGGCGGTAAGTGCTGAAAATAACATAATCCTGGACGGTTGTCTAAAGCGGGCAGCTTTATTGTTGGCTCGTGGAGGGGTTTGCTCGGGAAGATGAAAAGCCTTATTCAAGGAAAAGTCCGAACACGTCGAGAGCAACCGAGGGTCGCGGAGAAAAGAAAAGGAGCGGGATCAACGGAGAAGAACGGGAAAAGCTCGTGGACGAAGGACACGAAGTACGTCAAAGCCAACGGGCGGTAAGGAATCATACGGGGTTTCGGTTTCACCGGGGCTTTCGTATTTTTCTCTATTTCGTTATAAATATCATCATGCTTTTAGCTCTTTGAAATATAAAAACTTTATTCGTAAATGTTTTTTTGCATTTCTTTGGTCGAAAGTTGAAATAACGTGAAAATTCTTTTGTTTATTTTTTGACAGGTATGATGCTGATAGGCGAGAGCGAAACTGTTTTATTCGGACTGAACGAGAAGTTTACGATTGTAGGATTACCATGTAGAGGTACGAAAAGTCTACAAGAATAAAAAATCTCAAAAAGATGAATTCCTTTTTTCTTAAAAATGATTTCAAAATCACATTATCCAATGGGAAATAATCCGTAGAACACGAATATCACATTTTTATTTCCGGTTTTTCAGAATATCCCAATCAAAAATTGAAAAAACGTAAATTTTTTTAGATTTTTGAGTTTTAAGCTAACAAATTTCAAAAAAACAAAGATGAAAATATCATATTCGCATTCTACGGGAAATTTCCGTTCGAACATCGGTTGCACAAAGTGAGTTTGGAAGAAAAAAAAATTCACCCCTCTACCGACCGTAGATCTACACATTCCTTTGAGAGCATAACCGTCCCTATATAATTGCAATATCTAGCTACCCTCGTATGCATTCCATATGTTCCTACAAGATTGCGCACTGTTTGTCGAGTGGATATGAACATTCCAGGAGCCCCTAAATTATATTTGCTCGGATGATCGTGCCTCCTCGAAATCGGGTAATTGCTAAGCATTGTCATATTAGGAACGGAGCTCTCGGGAGACTCGTTTCGTTTACACTCCAATGAATATATATCCATTCGCCTTGATCCATCCCTGCTCGGTACCACTTCTTGACTCTCCTCTCAAGATAGAATCCTCCGGATCTTTGCCTGTCACTTCTCACCCCTCCTGGTCGCAACCCCTACCTGTTACGTTGGCTGTCTCGTCTGCCTGATGTTGATGGGGCATCCTTCGAGCCTCCCTCTGAGCCCCGGCAAGGTCTAATCACGTGATGGCCCGCGAGGACTATTAGAACGATGGTCATCTACTACGGTGGTGCACGGAGTCCGCGCTACCCTTATCACGTTCTATCCCTCGCTCACCCTCTCCACCCCTTGTTACGCAAGTATCCCGGTGATGAGTTACGTAGTTTCGTACACAAAGGACACAAAGTAAACGAACTATGGAACATTTTGTTTTCAACCATGAATATGGGTATCGTTCGATCGTTTCACCTGGACTAATATTTGTATGGGTTGTCATTACGAAAGTTAAATCCATTGTATCGGAAAATTGACGGTCTTTGAAACAATCTCCCGCAGGCCTCGTTCGAATTTGAACGCTCGAGTCTTTTTGCAAAATGGATTATTGGATTATCAATTAAACAAAAATATTTTTACGCTTCTTTGTCTTGTGCGAATATTTACTCGATAATCCAAAAGCAATAAATTATCTAGGATTCGTCGAATTAATTTAAGTGGAGCTGGAGTTAACGATTTATCATTGCCCTGATTTTTATCGAGTTTCTGATAAAAATGAAACGTATTGGGCAATTTTACAAGATAAAGCGACAGAAAATATTCGTCACGCACGTCTTTCGTTCAAAGAAGCTAAGAAATTTCCACGTTTCAGGATTTTATCGACGAAAGAATCAACAAAATCGAAGTTAATGTTTCCTTGTGTTATCTTTTTCTTTTATTTTTTGGGGTCATTTCCTTGAACGTGGCTAGGTGGAGGTTGGGAAGGTGTGTGCGTATCGAGGATGGAGCATGATTGAGACGTTATCACATCGATCGAGAGCACGTGCCTTCCCGGGGTTCTCGCGCTCACGGGTTTTCCTTTTGTTTCTCTCTCGGGTCGCATGAGTGCCGAGCGTAAAGATAAGAGCCTCGAGTAATCCCGAGAGGGTGGGTTACCTCGGTCGTGTTTAAAGGTGACCCCCTCTTGCCACTATCACGGTGCAAAATCCTCCGCGCGGTAAACGCGCGACGACTACTTCCGGTGTTGAAAATTGGCGAATTCGTCGTTTTATCGACGAGTTTAGTCATCGTTTTTCAGCGATAAGACTTTTTTTAAATTTCGTTTCTCAAAAAATTTTTTTGTTTTATATTTTCATTTCGGTTGAGTAATTTTATCAAAAATGGAGGTTTTTCATGATTTTATCATTCCTTAAATTGTAAGAAAAGATTTAACTAAGAATAATAGAAATTTTTATAGCGATAAGAAGATTTTTTTTGATTTTGTTATCTTTTCAAACAATTTTTGTTTCAGAATTTTCATCGTCGTATTATTTTTGTTTTCCAACTTGGGGCTAAGGAAGAGTAGTTTTTCGTGAACGATCGGGCGTTTTTTAAGAAATTTATTTTGTCATTTCGCGAAGTCGCAGCGGATAAATTGATCCCACGAGAGAGAGAGAGAGAGAGAGAGAGAGATACAATTTTTAAAAAAGACTTTTTTTTTAGTAATTCACATCAATTTTCTTTTCCCGATAGGATATATCGCTGTTTCGATCATGCTCTCGCATTTCTACGATAATCCTATAAGAACCGGGCGCGTATAGAGGGGAAGAAAAAAAAATAAAAAAATTTACCCCCTGAGACCGCTCCACTCACATTTCCTTCACTATTTTTCCTCACTCTCGCCCTCGATCTCGTATAACTCTACGTAGACCTCGCTGAAGAGGTTCTCGCTTTGAAACCTTCGAGGATTCTCGAATTGCAAAACGAGTATTACTAAACCAACCCCTCCCCCTCCCTTTCTCTCCCTTGGAGGGATTTTAACTCGAATGCTCTCGTATACATTTTTGAGGGATAAAACGCGTGGCTTTTTTTTGAGGTTCCCTTTTTTTTTAGGTGATAAATACGCGATTCGATTTTATTATAAACGTGTCCAAACCAGAAGACGTTTATCTGGATAGAAAATATGAAAAATTTCGATATCGATAAAATTTTGAGATAAAATGTAGTTTGAATTAAATTAGAGATCTTTTTTATGATCTGGGTACGATATTTTTTATCCCTAGGATTATTCGATTAATGAAATTTGTCATAAACGAATAAAATTTGATGTTTCTTACTGATTTTTTAAATAATTATTCCAAATAATGTCAAAAATATAAAAATTACTCTTTTTTTTAGAGATCGAGATCTTTTTTATGACCTAGGTGTGATCTTTTCTATTGGTAGGATTACGCAATTAACAAAAATTTGTCATAAACGAATAAAATTTGATATTTTTATTGATTTTTTAAAATAATTTTTGAAAATTTTGTCAAAAATATAAAAATTACTCTTTTTTTTAGAGAGGGAGATCTTTTTTATGATTCAAGTAGGATATTTTCTACCCGTAGGATTACGTAATTAACAAAAATTTGTCATAAACGAATAAAACTTCATGCTTTT
Source organism: Netelia melanura (assembly GCA_964007305.1). Classification (NCBI taxonomy): domain Eukaryota; kingdom Metazoa; phylum Arthropoda; class Insecta; order Hymenoptera; family Ichneumonidae; genus Netelia; species Netelia melanura. Next base: position 2,495,236 of record OZ023258.1, read on the forward strand.
ATTGATATTTTAAATGATTTTAGAAAATTTTGAGAAAAATATAAAAATTACTCTTTATTTGGAAAGAGAGATCTTTTTTATGATTCAAGTAGGATATTTTCTACCCCTAGGATTACGCAATTAACAAAAAGTTGTCGTAAACTAATAAAATTTGATGTTTTTATTGACTTTTTAAATGATTTTATAATCCAATATCCATAATAAATGATTTTTATAATCCAGGTGTAATATTTTCCACCCCTAGGATTATTCGATTAACAAAAATTGATTATAAACAAATAAAATCTGATGTTTCTTACTGAGTTCTAAAAATAATTTTTGAAAATTTTGTCAAAAATATAAAAATTACTCTTTTTTTTAGAGAGGGAGATCTTTTTTATGATCCAGGTGCAATATTTTCCACCCCTAGGATTATTCGATTAACAAAAACTTATCATAAACGAATAAAATCCGATGTTCCTTACTGATTTTTAAAATAATTTTTGAAAATTTTATCAAAAATATAAAAATTACTCACTTGACGAACATGTAGACGCCAGTTGGTTCCATGGCTCTCGAGACAGCTTTCCAACTTGCGGTGACGGTATATTTTTGCTTGGCCGTCAATGGCAGTCGTGGATCGGTCGCCGCTGGCGGGGGTGGACTTTCTCTACCCCCGCGATTTTGCAACGTCGACGACGACAGTTTGCTAAGTTCGCACCCCATAATGCGAGCCACCGAAATTCACCTCTTTCTTTCACCTCGATTTTATTCCCTCCCTCTCTCCCTCCCCTCTCACCCTTAAACTTCCAAACTAACTTTTCAATCCGCTTCGTACAACCACACTGCAAATTCCTCGATAAACTTTTCAGCGATTCATCGAAGTTCGTCAAGTATTTCGTTCCCTCGAACTCCCAATCTTAAGATCGAAAATCATTCGCGCACCAAAAAAAAAACCCCAATTTTCTTTTTTTTTAAATTCAACTGTAAAAATCGTTATTTTTTTTTAAAACAGCCATTTTTTTTCAATGAAAACAAAATTTATATGCTGTTTTCGAGTAAATATTAATGGAGTAATAAATAAAGAATAATATTTCCTCTTCAGAGGGAAATTTTTTTTGTTCGCGACGTACTTTATCTTTCTCAGCGCAGATGTACCCGCGAATTTTCCAACGTACAGCCGGGACAGGAAGAGAGAGGGAGGATTTACGACGACGGAGGGTGAGAGAGAGGGGGGGTTGAGGTAAAGAAAGCTGGACGAGAGAGGTCGCGTCCCAAGAGAGGGCTGAGAGGACTCACTGCGCTCGTACGCACGAGAATAATTTATTTCTGTCGTTTGCTCTTCTTTCCAGCGGTTCTTTTTTCTTTTCGCTGGTGAACAAGACCGAAACAAAGGTGATTCGAGCGGGAAACATGAAAAACTTTCGTCTTCCACCTATTGTTTGAACTTTTTTTTTTAAATCCAAATTGACATAAATTAAAAATTAAAAATTTGTATTCGATCGAACGACGTTGAAATTAAATTAATGATTTTTTGAAACTTTGTTCAATATTTTTCAACCACGACAAATGCAATTTTTGGGAAATTCTTTAATTTCGAGATTCACTGAATTAATTCGTTTCGTTTGGTCGATTTGAAATTCGATTGTTCGATTCGAGCGTTGATTAGTACGCGGGAAATTTGAATTCGAATTTGCGTAAACGCTCGACGTTGCGATTCACGTCCAAAATGATATTTGCTCGATTCTCATGATTTGCAATTCGGTGCTGTCGCTTATTACGAGTGGAGGTGAGAGCGAAATGGAAATATAGAGATAGAGAAATCCCACGTGGAAAATTGTTCTCGCCCAGGTTGGTTACAATCTTTTAGCCTTACGAGAGGATTCAATCTCGGGTATTACGCGTGTGGGCTGTTCGAGGACTTTGCGAGCGTTACAAACGCCCTGCGAGTCCCAGGGGCGTTTTATTTTCGATCAAACGTTGCCTCACCCACGTTGTTTCCGAAATTGCGGGATATTGTCTTTTTTCCTCGCAGAAATTACAACGTCGTACGATGAGAAATTGCTTTTTTTTTCACGGGAAAATAAGCGTTTTCTTCTTGGGAATGTTATATCCAAAATTTGAATTTTTTCCAATTTTTTTGAGAAAGTTTTCTTTGTTCTATGTTCACTTTTATTTTGACAAAATTATTCTCGCAATGTTTCCTGTCCCACGAATCGAGTCGAGGAAGTTTTTGTCTCGTTTGTGAACTCTCTCGATCGACGAAAACAAGTTTAGATTTATAATTGTGTTTTTTAAATTCGTATTTTTCAAAATAATCGACAAGATTTTGCGAATTTGTGACGCGAACAGTCGATTTCCAATTCCTGGGCGAATCCTCGAGCATGCGAGTTCATTTTATCACGTTTGTTGTTTTAGTTTTTATTTTGCGTTTGTATTTTTTTTGTTGTTTTTCGTTTTATTTTGTGGTTTTTGTTTTTTTTTTTTGTAAAAACGTCTCGGTCAAGGCGATGCACAATTGGACGTTTTCCACGATTCGTTGACGAAGCGAAGGTCGACAATTCTCGTTATCGCGCCCGAGTTTCTATCGAACGTCGCTGGTTGTCCTGGAATCGTTGGAACACTTCGAGCTAGAAGTTTTTGGCTGGCGTACGTGTTATGGTTTTTCTTATCGTGCGACGGGGCCGTAGCCCGTGAACTGGTGTACATTCGGTATATCGGGATTGAATTTCCGTCCCTCGGACTTCCAACGTCCACTACGTCACTCTGGAACAATCAACGAGAGCAAAATTTTTGATCAGATAAAACGTTTCGAAAATACAAAAATTTTGGTAGTAAGGAAAAGCCACCGTGTCCTCTATCTCCCAAATTTAATCGAAAACATTCTCTTCAATATTGTCCAAAAAAATATTTTTCAAACAAAAAAAAACTGTAAAACCTTATTTTAAAAAATTACTAAAAATGTCGTTTCAACGATCGTTAAAGAATAATTAAATTTTCAAAATTAGACTGAAACTTGCAATTTTTCAATGGCTAAAATTGCAAAATTAAATTACTTTTTCTGTTGCTACGTAACTTTTGTTGTTTCTAAAAAAAAAGGTAAAAAAAGTTCGACGCTGGGTATCGATCTGACATTTGATGGAAATTAAAAATTTTGGCCAGCTAGAAGTGTTTCGAAAATACAAAAATTTTGGTAGTAAAGAAAATCGAATGTGTCCTCTATCTCCCAAATTTAATCGAAAACATTCTCTTCAATATTGTCCAAAAAAATATGTTTCAAACAAAAAAAACTGTAAAACCTTATTTTAGAAAATTACTAAAAATATCGTTTCAACGATCGTTAAAGAATAATTAAATTTTCAAAATTAGGCTGAAACTTGCAATTTTCCAATGGCTAAAATTGCAAAATTAAATTACTTTTTCTGTTGCTACGTAACTTTTGTTCTTTATAAAAAAAAGATAAAAAAAGGTAAAAAAAAGTTCGACGCTCCGTGTCGATGCGACATTTGATGGAAATCGCGAGAAGGATTATTTATAGCGCAGACTCCGGCTGGCTGGAGTTTCACGCTCTCGGGGTAAAGCACAGTGCGCGCACGAGGATAATTGTATTTCGACTCGATTCACCGTTTCAATTTCGCGTCGAACCGTTGTACGTCGCGTCTTTTATCCGACGTAATTGAGAACTCTCCGGCATCGCCGGAGTTTTCGTTACTGTCCAGACACTGTCGTTTGGAAAAGTGGATTTATATTCACGACCCAATTGATCGGAATGATTTTAGTGTTGTTCGCTGAGCGAGCGAAGGATGTCGTGTCTCTCTTACGTTCGATAATAACAACGAAACGCGAGCAGCTTTCTCATTAATTATTCCACGCCGTCAGATATCCAATCGACCCAAAAAATAGAAAATAAATCGTTTCAAAAAATATTTTGATAATTTTCAAAAATTGAATTATTCAAAGTTCGTTTTTTCGAAACATTGAAAATCAGGCTAATTTAACTTTCTCGAAATTAATGACAAAGTATTTTCAAATTTATTCAAGAATTTTTCAAAAAAATTCATTTTAGGAAAAAAAATTATAGAAAATTGAAAACAAAATTTTTCAAAAAACAAAAAATGATATGGGTTCAAAAAATATTACCATAATTTTCAAAAACTGAATTATTCAAAGTTCTTTTTTTCGAAACATTGAAAATCAGGCTAATTTAACTTTCTCGAAATTAATGAAAAAGAATTTTCAAATTTATTCATGAATTTTTCCAAAAAATTCATATTAGCGACAAAAAAATTATAGAAAATTGAAAAACTTTTTTCAAAAAGCAAAGAACGACATGGTTTTAAAAAACATTTCCACAATTTTCAAAAATTGAATTTTCAGTTTTCTTTTTTCAAAACATTGAACACCAGGCTAATTTAACTTTCTCGAAATCAATGACAAAGTATTTTCAAATTTATTCAAGAATTTCCCCAAAAAAATTCATTTTAGCTAAAAAAAAATGATAGAAAATTGACCAACTTTTTTCAAAAAACAAAAATTGACATATTTCAAAAAAATCCAAAAAAACAATTTTTCAAGCTAAAAAGAAAATTGAAAAACTTTTTTCTCCTGAGTCGGATTTATTTCAATGTTATTGGCACGTGTAACAGCCGAATCGAACAAATAATCGTAGAGAAAAATTCGTTCGTACGAATTTGAATGTGATGTTGAATTTTTTTTATCCCCCACTCTCGTTCAATAACCCATTCGTGAAATTTTGCCTCTCGTGACAAGCTAAGTTCTACGCTCGAGTTCAGGAGGGGTACACATTGTGGGAAAACCGACAGGCGGTTTCCCACACCCTTTTCGTGCTCTCCTCTCCTCGATTACATGCACAAATATATATAAAAGCCACGAGAATGTTATATTCGATGCGAACACATATTTACATATATATATAGTGGATGTTGAATAAAATATGTACTGTGGCTTCATCAACAACGAGCAGGTCGAGGGATCGTTGGCTGTTTGTTTTAGGGCGATTCGATATCGAAATGCGAGCCTGTGTTTGATAAAAATATAATACGAGTTGAGAAAATAAAAAAGAAAAACAAAAATCTAAAAAATAATAAACAGTCATCGAATATTGAAAAAAACTTATTTCCAAAATTCGTCATGCAAACGTGGATCAAAAAAAAAACGATTCGATTATAGATTTTTGATGACAAAACGTGTTCAGAAAATTGCAATTTTCAAATTCCAAACGGTGCATCGATGCATCTAAAATGGGAAATTCGAGCTTTCGAATAATGTAACAGCTTCATTAATTCTACAAAATTGGGAGAGCGAAGTTTGACTGGGCTATCTGGAATAATCTCGATTTTCGAGGAAAATCGAGTTGAAGTTTTGTGCTAGAAATAATTTTCCTCATTTTTGGATTGTTTTTTTTATTCAATGAGAAATAATCAGACGGTTCTATTCTCACTTTACGTGCAAATAATTTATTTTAGATACGTTTTCAACTCGTCTCTAAAATCAAAAATTAATTATCAAAAATATAAATTTGATTTCTCTTATTACCGTGCAAATTTTATTTTTAGATTAATTTTTGTCCCAATCTCATGCTAAAAATAATTTTTCCTCTTTTTTGATTGTTTTTTTTATTCAATGAGAAATAATCATACCGTTCTATTCTCACTTCACGTGTAAATAATTTATTTTCGATACGTTTCAACTCGTCCTCAGAATCAAAAATTAATTATCAAAAATATAAATTTGATTTTTTTTTATTTCCGTGCAAATTTTATTTTTGTCCTAAAATCGTGCTACAAACAATTTTCCTCTTTTTTTGGTTGTTTTTTTTATTCAATGAGAAATAACCATACCATTCTATTCTCACTTCACGTGCAAATAATTTATTTTCCATACGTTTTAACTCGTCTCCAGAATCAAAAATTAATTATCAAAAATATAAATTTGATTTTTTTTTATTTCCGTGCAAATTTTATTTTTGTCCTAAAATCGTGCTACAAACAATTTTCCTCCTTTTTTGGTTGTTTTTTTTATTGAATGAGAAATAATTCTACCATTCTATTCTCACTTCACGTGCAAATAATTTATTTTCCATACGTTTTAACTCGTCTCCAGAATCAAAAAATAATTATCAAAAATATAAATTTGATTTTTTTTATTTCCGTGTAAATTTTATTTTTAGATTTATTATTGTCCTAAAATCGTGCTACAAACAATTTTCCTCCTTTTTTGGTTGTTTTTTTTTTATTGAATGAGAAATAATTCTACCATTCTATTGTCACTTCACGTGCAAATAATTTATTTTAGATACGTTTTAACGCGTCTCCAGAATCAAAAATAAATTATCAAAAATATAAATTTGATTTTTTTATTTGGTTTCTGTGTAAATTTTGTTTTTAGATTTCTTTTTTTTCCCCAATATCATGAAATACGTTATCATAACGTATTGTTTTGCGAATAGATATGGAATTTCGTGTTCGTCGTAAACTTGGGAGCTTTTAAAGTCGCGGTTGGGTTTGTGTACGCGTTGCAGTGTATTTGACAAACAAGAAGTTACGAACGCGTTCCTAGCAAACCGCTTATCACGATCGACATTTCTCAGATTCCAGAAGTTACGTTCGAGAAGTCTACGTATTATTCGATACACCGCTACGATATCGAAGTTCTACGTGAAAAGCTATTCTGGATACGGCGTTCGCATTCGAAGTAGATTGTTATCGAACTTTATTCTCTCTAAAACCGCGCATGTCGATTTTACGCCCAGTCTGATATTCAGAAATAATTTTATCTTTTCTTTTCTTTATTTTCAAATTTATTCTTTATTCTTTAATGTCTTTTTCTTTTTAAAATATTTATTAAATTTTTTTTTTTTATTCATTAAAATAATTCTTTATTTGCAAAAAATGAAGCTAAATAAAATGTAGGAAAAAAATGATTTTCTTTTTACTTTAATGTTTGCATTTTTTATATCAAAAGATTTTTCTTTCGATTTCGAATAAAGAACAATATTGATAAAAAAATTATTTTTGTATTTCAAGTTTATTCCTGACGGTGTTGAAATAATGTGAAATAAAAAATTGTTCGTTATTTATTTGTTCCTAAATGGAAAAGTGCACGAAAAAATTAATTATTTCATTTTTACTCTGATTTTTGAATTTTTTCTTATCAAAAAATTTTTTTTCGATTTCGAATAAAGAAAAATATTGATAAAAAATTATTTTTGTATTTACAGTTTACTCCTGTCGGTGTTGAAATAATGTGAAATAAAAAATCGTTTGTTATTTATTTGTTCCTAAATGGAAAAGTGCACGAAAAAATTAATTATTTCATTTTTACTTTGATTTTTGTATTTTTTCTTATCAAAAAAATATTTTTCAATTTCAAATAAAGAAAAATATTGATAAAAAAATTACTTTTGAATTTAAAATTTATTCATTTTTATATCCGTTATTTATTTTTTTGTATAATTTGTCTCGTGTTGATAAAAAATCGTGCACCGTTCAACCGAACAGGTGTGAAGGATGGCCAATTCATTTCTCGTTTCATCAGTTCGATTTTATTTCTGCACGATGATACAAAAAATGAAAAACTTGACCGAAGCAGAAAATTGAATTTTATATTCTCATATTTTTGCATTTTATTCCACCGGTAACGATGTGCCAGCTTGAATAATATTTTATACGTAGTGTCGAAAGTGAATCGAGAATTGGCAAAAATTATTGTCTGCGAAATTTGCAAAAGTTATTATTCGCAAATATTAAAAAAAAAAAAAAAAAAGTCGTACAAGCGATTTTATTCGTCGATATGCATAATTTGCGTTTTTCCTCGGTTGAAAACTCGAAGAAATGGCAAAGGGTTCCTCGTAAAATTTACGAACCAAAGTGCCAGATGATAGTCGCAAAGAAACTCGATATAAAAGTGTGAATAGTTTAATATAAAAAAACTCTTTTTACTCGTAACTTCGACGATAAAACGAGACTGCTTTAAAAAATACGTGTTTGACATTCCCAGTGGTCTTCTAAAATAAAAATAAAATTTAAAAAAAAATAAATGTTCTTCCTTTTTTTTTGTTTTTTGAAAAATTTCTCTGTAAATTTTTGATCACGATTATAATTCAATATTTCACGCCCACTACGTTGGAAATAATAATATATAATACGGAAGAAAAAAAAGAAAAAAAAAAAAAAAAAATAAGTGTTTTTCGTTTTTTTTTGTTTTTTGAAAAATTTCTCTGTAAATTTTTGATCACGATTATAATTTAATGTTTCACGCCCGTTCCGTTGGAAATAATGGGATATGCCCACTACGTTGGAAATAATAATATATACTTAATACGGAAGAAAAAAATAGAAAAAAGAAAATAAATGTTTTTCGTTTCTTTTTTGTTTTTTGAAAAATTTCTCTGTAAATTTTTTATCACGATTATAATTTAATGTTTCACGGCCATTCCGTTGGAAATAATGGGATATGCCCACTACGTTGGAAATAATAATATATAATACGGAAGAAAAAAATAGAAAAAAGGAAAATAAATGTTTTTCGTTTTTTTTTGTTTTTTGAAAAATTTCTCTGTAAATTTTTGATCACGATTATAATTTAATGTTTCACGCTCATTCCGTTGGAAATAATGGGATATGCCCACTACGTTGGAAATAATAATATTTATATAATACGGAAGAAAAAAATAGAAAAAAGGAAAATAAATGTTTTTCGTTTTTTTTTGTTTTTTGAAAAATTTCTCTGTAAATTTTTGATCACGATTATAATTTAATGTTTCACGGCCATTCCGTTGGAAATAATGGGATATGATAAGACGATGCATTATCCAGACAAGGACGATCGATTTTACGAATCGACAGACGTCCAGTCGATTCCGAGTCTCAACATTTGTTTCGTATGTATAAACGTGGAGACGAGTTCTCTTTGACCACGAGCAAATAGTTCGGTGCTACTATTGGTCTTCTCTATCTCTCATTACATATTCGTGCGACAGTGCGCAGTCCCACGTTAAATAAATATTTTACGACGACTTCGTGGCAACAACGATGAGAATGGGCTGATCGAAAAATCGGGTTGACCTTTGACGACCCCTGGACAAATCCAAACCCACGTTCTTAACGTTTTTGAGATTGTTAAAAAAATCATCTTCATCGCGATTGTCGCGGTTCATGAAAGTGAAAATTAATTTACTCTCTTGTTCGAAAATCGATTATGTCAATTATAATATTTTCAAAATTATGTTGCCAATTTTTGAAAATTTTCGCCTGGTGGATTTTCGAAATTTGTTTCTTTTTGAAATGAAAGTGAAAAATAATTTATTCTCTTGTTCGAAAATCGATTATGTTAATTATAATATTTTCAAAAATATGTCGTCAATTTTTGAAAATTTTCGTCAGGTGGTTTTTCGAAATTGGTTTCTTTTTGAAATGAAAGTGAAAAATAATTTACTCTCTTGTTCGAGAATCGATTATGCCAATTATAATATTTTCAAAATTATGTCAATTTTTGAAAATTTTCGTCAGGTGGATTTTCGAAATTTGTTTCTTTTTTAAATGAAAGTGAAAAATAATTTACTCTCTTGTTCGTAAATCGATTATGTCAATTATAATATTTTCAAAATAATGTCGTCAATTTTTGAAAATTTTCGCCAGGTGGTTTTTCGAAATTGGTTTCTTTTTGAAATGAAAGTGAAAAATAATTTACTCTCTTGTTCGAGAATCGATTATGTCAATTATAATATTTTCAAAATTATGTCGCCAATTTTTGAAAATTTGTGCCTGGTGGATTTTCGAAATTTGTTTCTTTTTGAAATGAAAGTGAAAAATAATTTACTCTCTTGTTCGAAAATCGATTATGTCAATTATAATATTTTGAAAATTATGTCGCCAATTTTTGAAAATTTTCGCCAGGTGGAATTTCGAAATCTGTTTCTTTTTTATTCAAATTTGTTTTAACAAACTTATTATTTTCTTTACTTTACGTCCCAAAATTGAATATTTGAAAAACTGAATATTAACAATTCATTAATTGTTAATTCGTCAAATCGTTGATTTTCTCAATTACCTTTCACATTGTTATTCACGATTCGATTCCAGTATCGATATAAAATTATAAAACCGAGACAATTTTTCAAAATCTTTCTCCAGGCAAAAATCAAATTAGATAAAAAAAAACTTATTATTACAAACAATCCAAAAACAAAAAGTAATGCGAATCAATCAACAAAATTAATTACTTCTAGCTAATTAACTTTATCGTTCGATCATCGTCCTACATTTTTCTTCACTGATGGTGTTTAGCGCAGGAAATGTCTCAACCAGATGATCATCAACGAGTATGAAAGTGCTCTCGTGTGTCAATAACAGGTCTAACCACGAGATTCAATTAACTCGATAGCGAAAATAGATATTAACCGTTCAACGAGGGCAACGAGAAGTACGAAGAGAGGAAGAGAGAGAGAGAGAGAGGGGGAGAAAAGGGGGGGGGGGGATGAGCCAAGAAAAACATGTGGGTGTTACGTGAACGCAGGGTGAGGAGGTCGAGAGGAGGTTTTTCAGGTTCCATACCCGATGCTAATTAGACAAAGCTGCGTAACGCTCTTCTTCGTTCGAGTATAATTGCATTCGAGCTGCAACTGGCTGACTGGGTTCCTCGTTTCCGAATCGCTGATTAATTATGACGTATGGGGGCGTCGTAAATGGCTCATCGGCACAACAGCGTTTTGTCCGGACAGCTGTTCTAGAAACGGCCCATCCTTCTCTTCTAAACCAGAAAGGGGGAGAGGGAGGGGGAGAGAGGGAGGGAGAGAGAGGGAGGGAGAGAGCGAGCGAGAGAGAGAGAAAGAGAGAGAGAGAGAGAGAGAGAGGGGGAGGAGGGGAAGAATGAACGAGAGGGGGAGAGAATCAGAGGGAAGGGGGAGGAGGGGATTGATTGATTGGTATTTATTAGCTTCAGTAGCTATATTTCATATTAGAAATCTGAAGTATGACTTCAATTTCTTAATCTATAGAGCTTTTCCTCTACTATTATTTACTTTACTATTCTACTGGCTCTCCCTCGAGAGAGACATGGGGAGGGAGGGAGAGAGGGAGAGTGAGGGAGAGGGGGAGAGGGAAAAAGGGTGGGAGGGAGAGGTGTAGAGGGAAGAAGGGCGGGAGGGAGAGGGGGAGTGGAAAGAAGGAAGGGGGAGAGAGGGAGAGGGAGAGGGAGGAGGGGGGGGGGGATACGTGGCTCGAAAATTCTTTTTTTAAACCGTTTGAATTTCAAACATTACGTAAATGTGAAAAATTTGTTATCAAATAGTTCGACTAATCGTTACGAAAAATGGCCCACGCAAATGAGACATAAACATTGTTTCAAAAAAGATAAAAAAAAAAGATTGTTTTCCTCGATCCTATCCAAAAATATCTCAAATTCCCGCCAATTTTTTTCATAAAAAACGAGAATTTATTTTTCTTTCGCGCCTCCACCACACCGGGGGAATGCGATGAAAAAATAGAAATTTTTCGAGATTGGTTCGCGAGTGAAAATTGATGCATTCTTCTTTTTTTTTTTTTTCTTTGGCATGTTCGTTCGAAAAATAATTCGTCAAATCTGAAAATATCCGTGGAATGTTTTTCGCGAAATTACGAGCGAGTGAGAGATTCTCTCTATTTTTTTTTGTTCCCGTTACAAAAATTTTTGTCCCGATGGAAATTTGACTTTTTTTTTCTTTTGCTTTTGTTTTCATCAATTTTCGCGCTTTCTCGAGGCGATTTCAGCCGGAAGCAATCTAAATATAAATGAGCCTTACGAAAGTGTCGAGAAGTTTTATCATCGACTTGTTCTCGCTGTGCGAAATTTTAAAGGCTGTAACAAATAATAAAAAAAAGAAAAAAAACGTAATTTTTCACTCCCGCGTTAGTTCGCGGAGATTGTTTCAATCGTGTCGACAATATTACGTTACCCAACTTTGTGGACAAAAAAAAAAGAAAACTTCGTTACACGTAGAAGATTACGTCCTTGGCAAAATACTCGCGATAATTCATTTTCGTCTCGTCCCATCGGACGAAAAACAAAAACAAAATAGACAATAAAAAAAATACAGATATATTTTTGCACAAATTGAATCAAAGGAAAACAAATAAATCAAATTTTCATCGATAAATTGAATAAAAGTGAAACAAATTATTGAAAATAAAACAAATTTTCATCCATAAGTTGAATTTTTACACGACTAACGATAAAACGAATAAAAGTCAAACAAATTATTCAAAATAAAACAAATTTTCATTGATAAATTGAATTTTTACGAGAATAAAACGAATGATAATGAAAGAAATTGTTTAAAATAAATCAAATTTTCATCAATAAATTGAATTTTTACACGAATAAAACGAATGAAAATGAAACAAATTGTTTAAAATAAATCAAATTTTCATCAATAAATTGAATTTTTACACAAATAAAACGAATAAAAATAAACCAAATTATTCAAAATAAATTAAATTTTCATCGATAATTTGAATTTTTACACGACTAACGACAAAGCCGAATAAAAATAAAATAAATTATTCAAAATAAAACAAATTTTCATCGTCAAATTATGATCGAAATTGTAAATAATGTTTTTAATATAAAAATATAATATTTTCGAATAAACCCTCGAAGGCGGGAAAATTTTATTCGAATTGCGTGATTATTATTTTCATAAAAAAAAAAAAAAAAAAAAGAGAAAAAAAACATATTTCATCGTTGAATATGCAAATAAGGGTATGTAATATTCACGAGGGTTTTTTTTTAACGATCGCAATGTCCCATCGTGAATTCCTATCGGCCCTTAATGTCAAAACCACGGGATAGAAAATATTATGCTACTCTCGTCGAATATCCTCGGGCGCCCTCTATCCCCCCCTTCCGCCCCTATCAACGAGAGAAAAAGTACTCGCTCACTTCCAGAGTCACCCCAACCCTCCAAGCCAGCACAACCACCCCTGTCGTTCCATTTCAGCCCGACGCTAAGGTGAAGGATTTTGCCGAGTTCGCTGCTTAATGCAATAAGCAATAGCAGGCACATCATAAGAAAATGGAGAAGATGGTACAGTGAGAGGAAACAAAAAGAGACGGAAAAGTGTTTTTCCTGCCACTGGAGCATCGGCCATCTCCCCTTGTGCCACGGTGTTCCCTCGCAACACGATCCCGAGAGGAATTTCCAAGCCGTACTTGCTTTTCTCGAGGGAGGGAGTGGAGGGGTGGCTCTCTTTGTTCTTTGATACTTTCATCGTGAAAAAATCTTTTTTCTCTCTCTCTCTTTTTTTTTTTATCACGCATTTCATCCCCGGTACGCGCGTTTTATTCTAGGCCAATCGCCGTCTGGAGAACTGCTCGAGAGTAGACAGGAATAAGTTTAACACCTGAGGGGGAATAATTTTTTGTTCCTCATTGGGGTGTGAAAACGTTGATTGAGAAACGAAAGACGATGGGTGAATGGAGTGGTGAAGTGAAAAAAAAACTGGATATCGTGATGAGTTTAAATAAAAAAATGGGAATTAAAATTGTTTTTTCTTTTGTTTGGTAGGGATTTGAAATAATATTCGAGTTTGATTGATTGGGAGAATGTTACTAATTATGTAGCAAGTTGAATGCTTCGTCTCCTTTACAATTATAGAGAAATTAATATCGTTTGTAATTAGTTCGTGATGAATTAACGTTTTCGCGAATACGAGCGAAATTCGTTGGATGCGACGGACGGACGTTCGTAAAATCTGTATTTATTGTTGTGACAATTTCGAGAGCTCTCATCCGTATCGAAAACGCTCGATCATCGTAAAACGCGGTGTCACAACCGTTATAATTCAACTAAATTGCAACACGATATTTCTCACGCGTCCCTACGACATCTGCACGTCCACTTCCTGCTTTCGTTTTCATATTGCATACAGGGTGTTATCCAGTTACGAATACATGGTCAATTTTCAGATAGTTGGCATTGGCACGAGTACAACAGTTTTTTAAAAATTGTCCTGCGATAAAAATTGGCTGAGATATGAAACTTCAAAGTTAAAAAATTTGAAAGCTAACCTAACAAATATGCCATTGAACGCCTTATCGACAAACCCGACGATCGGGAGTTCGACTCCCTCTCGTGTCAATTTTTTTTTTCACAGTTTGCTTCTTTTTTTTTGTAGATCTTGAGAAAATAACTGCCAATCAACGACCGAGTCGACAGAGTAAACAAAAAAAAATATTTTTTAATCATTCCAACGCGTTCTTTACCATCTTCCCCAATTTGTATCCCAGAATAATTTAAAAAAAAACCGTTTTGCTTACACTCTTCGTAATTGGCTATCACTCTATATATCACGTATGAACTATAAAGCAGCCAATTACAAATATATATATATATACATCCTCGTATCAAGTGTGTTATTGATGCAATGCAAAGCGTCACGGTTCGTGTGACAGTGGAGCGAGTTACGTTGTCCACGAGCTTCGATTATTGGTAGTACTCTATCGGTTGAACCTCTCTCTCTGTCTCTCTCTCTCTCTCTCTCCCTCCCTTCCTCTCTCTCTCTCTCCCTCCCTCTCCCTCTCTCACTCTCTCTCTCTCTTTCTATATATATAGCTCGTAGAAGAGATGCACACAGGTGGGTATGGGGACGAGAGTATTGGTAATGCAGCCCCTTTGAGGGAGATAGAAGGGTTAGCGAACACACGAGCTTTATGGTGGAGAAGCTCTATCCAGGTTGTCTCATACGGATATTATATGCTATGAATATTACATACATATATATATATATATATATATAAATTTTGCATATTATATGTAGAATTAGTGTAAGTGTGCGTGCTTGTGACGTATAGGCAGGACTGAGCTTTCGCCCGTACTCTCTTGCGCTTCTGGAGCTACGAGTGGTGTGGGAAGGAGTGGGAGGTGGGGGGGGGGGGGGGGGGGGGTAAGAGGTGGGGGAGGATAAGAGCTACTGGGTCGAGGAAGAGATGAGATCGCGAGGACAACCCATCCTCCCTTCCCATGCCCTCCCTCCCCCCTCCCTCCACTCATGAGTCTGGAAGTGGCGGTACAGCAGCGCAAGACCTCTTACTCTCGTGCCCCTCGCTTCTGCCACAACCATCCAACCCTTGAGAGCTTCGAGCCCTACGAGGGAAACAGATGACTAGATATATAGGAAAAATGGCAAGAGGTTAGAGAGATTTTTCGCATATATATACGTACGAATACTGGACGATGCGAATATAAATTTTCCATTGGCTCGTTTAAAAAAAAAATAGAAAACAATTTTTATTTAAAAAAAACTTTTTTTTTCCTCTTTATTGCTTCTGCACATAAGCTGCTTCGCGTAGCTTGGGATAAGTGTGCAAGAGGAAGGGTGGGTTTATTAACGTGTTTATATGCGTGTAGCTCATCTGGGTTTTGCAGCGAAGCTTTTCATGAGATACGATCGTGGTTATGATTATTATTATTATTATTATTACTGTTATTATTATCATCGTCCGTTCGAACTCGAGATATGAATTTTTTCCTATCCTATTGTCAAGTGCAACGTGAGAATTTGATCGATTTATGCGCCATCTCGAGAAGTAGGTTGTCAGCTGTTGTATATACGTATATACGCGTGTATAATATATGTGGGGGGGGGGGGGGGGGGGGGTGTTTATATAGTCCGTAGTCTCGTCTTACGCTCGCACACTCACCCACGTATATTTCGTTTTTTTTTGTATTTATTTTTTTTTACCTCGTCACGAGAGATCGCGTTCGTGTGTGGGAGAGTAAAAAAAAGAAGATATATACAGAGGGGGATGAAGCGATGCGCGCACACGCACGTCCGTCCAGACGATAGAGAGAGAGAGAGAGAGAGGGAGTCCGTATTGTATGACGATGGGGAAGAAATAGAGAGCAGGGAGTTTGATGGACTTTGTCGCTGGGAATGCTCGAATGTCGTGCGTAATATGTTTT